>RJWM01007165.1:41158-79820 GCA_004363535.1 Dasyprocta punctata | reverse complement strand
CTTTGTTTATTTCATTCTTTTACTCTTTCCGTGGGCTACAGTTCTCGTTTTAGATTCTTCTTGGGTCCAGAGGACCCATCTCCCTCTTTTTTCCTTCTCTCTGTTATTATATTAGTTTATATTCCAGCATTTTGATGGTATATTCAGGGAGCCTCCCGGTCACGGTGTCATCTGGGCGGCCATCTTGGAGGAAGTCCTAGATTCCAAAATTCATTGTCCAGTGAAGTGACAAAGAGAGATACAACTGAGGCGCCACCTTGTAAAGTACTGCCTGCCGCCATCAGGCCTCTGAACAGAATGACAGCACAAGAAGACTTTGAACTCTGCTGATTGGAAGTGGAGCCTAGGTTTGAATTACAGTTTTGCAACTTATGCACTGTGTGACTTGGGGTGTATTAATCTCTCTGTGCCTATGTTAGTTGTACAGTGAAATAATAACATAGCCTACCTCATAGGGTTTTTATAAAGGCTCAAACCTGTTCACACATTTAAAGTGCTTCAAACGGTGCCTAGTGCATAGGAAATGACAGGTAAAGATGACTGGTTAAATGACGTGCTTATGTAACATACTCAGCATGCTTGCAACTCAGGAAATGTAAGTTACTATTGTCATTATCTGCTCTAATCCTGTCTGTTGACTTAGTATGTTTCCTTTTCATAGAGTAAGATAATTTACGTAACTGTCATTTCTTAGTTATCTTATTGTCTTCACCTACATGTGTAAAAAGCCAGAAAGTATCTCCATTTTATTTACTTGTGGTGCTGGGAATTCAACCCAGGGCCTTGTGCAAGAGCTCAACCACTGAGCCATATCTCCAACCCACTATCTCCATTTTGACCTTTTTCATAACTAGCTAACAAAATGCTCCATCTTAGTGCCTCAGACTGCTGTAGTAAAACACCACAGAACAAGTGACTTTTAAACCTTTATTTCTTATAGTCATAAAGGCTGGGAATTCCAAGGTCAAGGTGCAGGAAGATCTGGTGTCTGTTGAGGAAAAGCTTTGTCACAGGTAGCCTTGTTCCTCTGGCCTCATGTGGCAGGAGCAGGTCTTGTACCCCACTTTATTAGGGCATTTCTCTCACTTCTGAGCGCCTTACTCCATGACCTAATTATTACCCACACACCCCATCTCTTTACCTGTGGGGTGAGAATTTCTACATGTGATTGTTGGGAGTATGTAAACCCACAAGTCACAGTGATTCTGACTCCACTGTGTAAGCACATGTTACTTATCCATGATAGCCAGTCGCTGCCTAGTCCATGGTGAATAGCTTACTTGTGAGGCCTGGAAATAATTTTTTGTTTTCTAAAGAAGTGGAAGCTGAGATGTTAAGTAGCTTGTCTAAGATTATATAGATAGTAGTTGATAGAGCCACAACTAGAATGATGATCTAATTTACTTAAAACTGTGTTATCCAGAATGATCATAAGGCAGCTAGCAGAGGTATCTAGGCTGACACTCTGCCTTTCTGAGATCTCTTTAGATGTTTCAAAGACCAATGCTCCCCGTCAGGAGTATTGTTGCACAGTACAGTAGACAGTGCTGCTATAGTGAGAGAATGAACACTTTATTAGGAGCTGGGGTTTCAGCATGAAAAAGTCTTTTAAAAGTATTTACAGTCTAGATATAAGGAAAAGAGACACATTGACCATGCTACTGTAGCTATCTGATTTGTGTAAGACTTGGACCTTACTGGTTCATGACTAGCTTTCATTTGGGAAATATGCCTGGGGTTGAAACTTAGCTGCCCCTCTTAATCAGCTATGTGAATATCACTTTGCACCAGTTTTGTAATCTCCTCAAGCCTCAGTTTCCCCATTTGTACAAGGAGAACAGTACATTTACCTTGTAGAGAGAAGTAGAAATAGTGTATACAAAGTACCTATCATGGTTCTAAGATAGGTATTCAAAAATAGTAGTTATTTTTTAAAGCCCAATTTTTGTATCCAAATCATTTCTCTTCTGGAAAGTATCTTCACAGTAGGACTTAATTCCTGATGCGTTAATGGATTTTAAGCTAAAACTCACTTCATCTCATTTTGATATACTAATTTTGGAGGTCTATAACATTTATTATCAGTTGGGCAAGGATGGTTTTCTTGGATACTTTTCTCTCATTGTTGGCTTTTTTTTTTTTTCCACCAGGAACCAAATTCACAACCTCATGCCTGCCAGGCAGGTGCTTAAGCCACTGAGCCAAACTCCCAGCTCTAGTCTTTTGAGACAGGGTCACACTATAGTCTTTTGAGACAGGGTCAAACCTTGCACTCACATTGTAGCCCAAGCTGGCCTCGAACTCACAACACTCCTCCTACCTCAGCCTCCCGAGTGCTGGGATTAAAGATGTGTGCCACCACGCCCGGCTTCTCTCATTGTTGGGACAGAATACCTAATGTCCAAAATTAAGGAATGAAAAATTTAGTTAACTCACAGTTCATGGAGGTTTTAGTCCATAATCTGCTGGGTCCCAGGCAGGGTGGCTCATGGCAGAGGAGAAACAGTTCCTGGAAGTGGAAAACAACAAAAGCAACAAGAGCAAAAAGGGAAGAGTGTGGAGAGAAGACTCTTTCCCTCTTTTATATTGTATATAGGCCACATCCTCGTGGGTGTAGCACTTACACCCATAATCCCAGCATTGGACCATGAGTCATTCACAAACTCTAGAAGCCCGCCTCCATGACTGCATGATATCCAAATACAAACCATTACATTCCACCCTGGCCCCCAAAGATTCATGCACATCCTTTATGCAAAAGACATTTAGTCTATCTCCAAGAGTTACCAAAGTCAGAACTGCTGAAAAGTCCAAGTCCCTAGTGTTTTCCAAGATCTAAGGCAAACTCTGAACTGTGAGCCCCTGTAAAAATGAAAAGTTAAACACTTCCAACATTCAATGGTACAAGATAAACATTATCATTCCAAAAGGTACAAACAGGGAAATACAAAGGGATGGGACTAAAGCAAGTCAAAAATCCAGCAGGGCAAACATTAAGTCCTATAGTTCCATGTAGAACATCTGAAGAAATCTGTGGCAAACTGTGAACTCCAAAGTGCTCACATGGCTCCACCCCTAGGGCACTTCCCATGTAGTTCCCATGGCTTTTTACACCCATTTGACTCCCTCCTTGCAGGTTTCCTCAGATGATCCATGTTCCTGGCTTCTGCAAACTTCAGAGGTCTCCATTGCACCTTTGGCTTCACCCTCACAGCTTCACACATTGCTCTCTCAGGGGCACACTGCTTGGGCTCCCAGGCCTTCTTCTGAAATCTGGGTGGGAGCCTTTTTAACCTCTTGCACTTGGCATTGGCCTAAAACCAGTGCCACATGGATGCTGCCAAGGTCTGCTGCCAGCTGGAACAGTAGCCAGGCTTTCTTCTCTCTTGGCTGTAGGGGTCGAGTGCCTAAATCACTAAGCACTCTGAACCTGATTCTGAGGGACAAATCCTCTATGCCACCACCATTCTGGAACCTGGCGTGGCTGCTGCCACCATTCTGGAACATGGGCTCTGCTGCTTTCTTCTCCAAGCAATTTTGAGGCTGCAAAGGGAGAAGACTTGCTGCTTTTTGTGATGCCCTCAAGCCATATTTTGTATCCTCTTGTTCTTTCTCAACAGTTGAGATCTTCTTAGCTCTATCTTTGCAGTCCACAGCTTTACTGGAGTTTTTTTACTGGCCAACTTCACAACAATTTAAATCATTCTGTTGGCCTATTTGCTCTTGATTCTCAACATAAATCTGGTTAAAAATCCCCCAATAATAGCCATGACATACCCTCAACTTTTGACTACCTTGAAATTTCTTCTGCCAGATTAGTTAGTCTGCCACCCTTACTCTCAGCCTCAGGCAGTCTCGGGACCTAAGCAAAATGCAGACAAACTTTCTGCCAAGCCGTAACACATGTCATCTGGACTCCAACAACTAATGCAGTCTTTCTTCCCAGCAGAAACCTCCTGAGCTTGGACTTCACTGGTTTTCTGGTCTTCTGAGCTCTGACCAGAATCTCCCATACCAAAAAGCCTAAGGTGTTCCAGCTCTACTCTTTCAGGCAGCATCTCCAAACCTTTCCAAACTCTTCCCACAAGCCATTCCCAAATGCTCTTGAACCACGTGGCCAGGTATAGTCACAGCAGCAACCTCACTCCTCTGGTACCCATTTCTGTCTTGGTTACTTTTCTCTCATTGGTGGGACAAAATACCTGCTGCCCAAAATGAAGGAAGCAAAGGTTTATTTAGCTTACAGTTGATGGAGGTTTCAGTCCATGATCTGCTGAGTCCATGGCAGGGTGGCTGATTAGCCATGGTGTTTCCAGAAATGAAATACATGGGCAGCCTACAAAATTTTTACTAGATTTACATAATTGAAAAATTTAAGGGCAAATAGAAACCTACTCCGAATTGTGGTAACAGGAAATCATGGCCCCTCCACCAGTTCTCAGATTTGAGCCAGCTAAGCTTGCAGATCCAGAACCTCCCGAATGACAAGGAGGCCAGGTCCCCTTGGGGAAGGGTCCTGATGTACCAAAAATTTATACAGTCAGTCTTTCTCCCATCCTTCACCAGAGGGACCTAAGTCCCTTTGCCCGAGTGACTGTACATTGCAGAAAGGGGAATGATCAGACATTTTGGGGACCACTGGACACTGGTTTTGAACTAACACTGATTCCACGGGATCCAAAATTTCACTGTGGCCCTCCCTTATAGGAGCCTATGGAGGTTAGGTGATAAATGAAGTTTTAGCAAAGGTTTGACTCACAGTAGATCCAAGATGTCCTCAGATCCAGCCTGTAGTCATTTCCCCTGTTCTGGAATGCATAATGGGAATTGATATACTTGTCACCTGGAAGAATCCTCACATTGGTTCCCTAATCTATGATGTGAGGGCTACTATGGTTGGGAAGGTCAAATGGAAGCCACTAGAATTTACTTTGGTAAAATAGTAAATCAGAAGCAGTATCACATTCCTGGAGGGATTTCAGAGATTAATGCCACCATCAAGGACTTGAAAGATGTAGGGGTGGTGGTCCCCACCACATCTCCATTTAATTCCCTCATTTGGCCTGTGCAGAAGACAGATGGGTCTTGAAGAATGACAGTAGATTATCATAAACAAAATCAAGTGATGACTCTAAATGCAGCTGCTGTACCAGATGTGGTCTCCTTGCTTGTGCGGATTAACACATCTCCTGGTACTTGGTATGCACCTATTGATTTGGCAAATGCTTTTTTTCTCCATACCTATTCATAAGGACCATCAGAAACAATTTGTTTTTATCTGGCAAGTCCAGCAATATACCTTCACTGTCTTACCTCGGGGGTATATTAACTTGCCAGCCCTGTGTCACAACTTAGATTGCAGGGATCTTGATTGCCTTTCTCGCCTATGTGATATCACACTGGACCATTACAGCGATGATGTTATGTTGATTGGCCCTAGTGAGTGGGAGATAGAAACCACTCTGGACCTGTTAGTAACACATTTGAGAACCAAAGAAGAGAAATAAATTCAATGAAAATTCAAGGTCCTCCTCAGTGAAATTTCTAGGAGACCAGTGGTGTGGGCATGTAGAAATAATCCTTCTAAGGTAAAAAAATAAGCTGTTTCAACTGGTTTCCCCTCAGATGAAAAAGGAGGTACAATGCCTAGTAGGCCTATTTGATTTTGGTGGCAACACATTCCTCACTTAGGTGTCTTACTTTGGCCCATTTACCAAGTGACTCGGAAAGCTGCTAATTTTGAGCAGGTCTCAGAACAGGAAAAGACTCTTCAACAGGTCCAAACTGCTGTGCAGGTTGATCTCCTACTGGGGCTGTATGATCCAGCAGATCCAATAATACTTGAAGTGTCAGTGACAGATAAAGATGCTGTTCAGAGTCTCTGGCAGGCCCCTATATGTGAATTACAGCAGAGGTCTTTAGGATTTTGGAGTAAGGTGCTGCCATCATCTGCAGACAACTACTCTCTCTTTGAAAAACAGCCCTTGACCTGCTACTGGGCCTTAGTGGAAACCAAACACTTGACTATAGAACACCAGGTCACTATGTGAGCTGAGTTGCATATCATGGCCTAGGTATTATCTGATTCACCAAGTCTTAAGGTTGGACATGCGCAGCAATAGTCCATCATTAAATGGAAGTGGTATATTCATGATTAAGCCAGGGTAGGTCCAGAGGGTACTTACATGAGGAAGTTGCCCAGATACCTATGGCACCTACACTACTAGACTGCCTTCTGTTTCCCAGCATGCATCCACGGCCTTGTGGGGTGTACCATATGATCAGCTGTCAGAGGACAAGAAGGCTAGGGCCTGGTTTACAGATGGCTCTGCATGTTATGCAGGCACCACCCGCAAGTGAACAGCTGTAGCATTACAGCCCCTTTCTGGGATATCCCTAAAGGACAGTGGTGAAGGGAAATTGTTGTAGTGGTCAGAACTTCGGGCAGTGCACTTGATAGTACATTCTTCCTGGAAGAAGAAATGGCCAGATGTGTGACTGTTTACTGATTCATAGGCCACAGTCAATGGTCTTGCTAGGTGCTCAGGAACTTGGAAGGAACATAAATGGAGAATTGGTGACAAAGATATTTGGGGATAGAGGTATGTGGATAGGTCTCTCCATTTGGGCAAAGGATATAAAAATACTTGTTTCCCATGTAAATGCTCACCAAAAGTTAACCTCAGTAGAAGAGGACTTTAATAATCAAGTGGATAAGATGACTCACTCTGTGGACAGTGGCCAATCTCCTTCAGCTACCCATCATTGCCCAGTGAACCCATGAACAGAGTGGCCATGATGGCAGGGATGGAGGTTATGCATGGGCTCAGCAACATGGACTCTTACTTACCAAGGCTAATCTGGCTACAGCCACTGCTGAATGCCCAATATACCAGCAGCAGAGACCAACACTGAGTCCCCAATATGACACCATTCCATAGGGGGATCAACCTGTGACCTGATGGCAGGTGGATTATATTGGACCACTTTCATCATGGAAGGGACTTCGCTTTGTCCTCACTAGCATAGACACATATTCTAGATATAGATTTGCCTTTGCTGCACCTAACACTTCTGCCCAAACTACCATCTGTGTGCTCACAGAATGCTTTATCCACCATTGTGGAATTCCACATAGCATTGCCTCTGACCAAGGAACACATTCTACAGCCAAAGAAGTGAAGCAATGGGCTCATGTTCATGCAATTCACTGGTTTTACCATGTTCCTCACCATCTAGAAGCAGCTGGATTGATAGAAACATGGAATGGTATTTTGAAGACACAGTTACAGCACCAGCTAGGTGGCAATAGCTTGTAGGACTGGGATGAGGTACTTCAAAAGGCCATATAAACTTTGAATCAGTGTCCACTATGTGGCACTCTGTCTCCCATAGCCAGGATCCATGGGTCCAGCAATCAAGGGGTGGAAGAAGGAATGGTACCCACTCACCATTACCCCTACTGATCCACTAGCAAAATTTTTGCTTCCTGTCCCCATGAGCTTACGTTCTTCTGGCTTTGGAGTCTTAGTTCCAGAACGAAGAAAGCTTGCACCAGGAGCATAACAATGGTACCACTGAGCTGAAAGCTAAAACTTCCTCCTGATCATTTTGGTCTCTTCATGCCTCCGAGAAAACAAGCTAAAAATGTAATTACAGTGTTGCCAGGGATGATTGACCCAGACTATCAAGGGGACATTGGATTACTACTCCACAATGAAAGAAAGGAAAAATATATGGAGTACAGGATCCCTTAGGGTGCCTTTTAGTACTACCATGCCCTGTTATTAAAGTCAAGGGATACTACGACAACCTAATACAAGCAGGATGACAAATAATCCAGAGCCTTCAGGAATGAAGATGTGGGTTACTCCACCTGTGAAAGAACCAAGACCTGCTGAGATGTTTGCTGAAGGCCAAGGGAATACAGAATGGGTGGAAAAAGTAGAAGAAATGCTAGCTCCAACCCTGTGATCAGCTACAGAAAAGAGGATTGTAATTGTACTATTTCTCCCCTAATATGGCTCTACTATAATATAATGTTGGTGGACTTAACACTTAAGGATTGTTAAACCTGTGTTATAATATTGAAGTTATGAAATGATAAGAGTAAGTATCAACAAAAGAAAAGTTACATTCTATTCTGGTGAGGGAATTAGTGTGTTTCCATTGGTATGCAGGATAGTTATAACATGTTAGGTGAAATTATACGAATGTCTTTGTATCTGGAGAAAGGTATAAAGAAATATGTCTGGTTGCCAAGTTGACAAGGAGTGGATTATAGTGGTTGACTGATTGTGTCAACTTGAGAGGTTGAGAAGCTTAACTAAATTAGTTTAGCAATTCTACACCCTAGGGTGTAAAAGACCCACCCTAGACTGGCTTACCACCTGAATGGTATAAAAGAGGAAGGACAGACAAGGCTCTGTTCTCTGGAGAAACTCTAGTCTTTGCTTTCAGCTTGGACATCTCCTGATTTTCAGCACGCAGATTGTTCAGCTTCTTCGTTGGATCCTTCAGTCTGCCGTCACCCATCAGCCTCCTGGTGTGGACTTGCAAGGACACTACAGTGAACTCCAGACCTTGGATTGAATCCTTCGGCTTCCAGTGTGCAGGTACCCTCTGCATGTTTTTTCATCCGACTCTGGCTGACCATCGTAAGCCAATCTTGTAATTTCTTTTCTTTTCTTTTCTTTTTTTTGTGGAACTGGGAATCGAACTCAACTTCACACCTGCCAGACAGGCGCTTAAGCTACTGAGCCAAACTCCGGGCCCTAGTTTTTTGAGGCAGGGTCGCACTGTGTAGCTCAGGCCGGCCTTGCGCTCACGTTGTAGCCCAAGCCGGCCTTGAACTCACAACGCTTCACCTACCTCAGCCTCCCAAGTGCATTTGTATATCTTGTGTTATATCTGTTTCTTTAGTAAAACCCTAATACAATAGTATTTGTTACTATTTAATGGATTTTAATATACTTATAAAATGTGAAACCATCACCACCATCTAATTCCGGAACATCTTCCTTATACAAAAGGAAACTCTATACAGTGATAGAGGTCATCTTCTGATATCAGGGTGGGCTGATTTTAGACAAATGCATTTTGAGTTTGAAGGAGAAATCCAAAATACAAATTGCAAACAGCCTTGGCTTCTCTTATTTATTTTATTGATTCAGGGCCTTTGCACTGAGCTGCATTCACAGTCCTTATTTATTATTTTGAGACATGGTCTCACTAAATCACTAAATTGCCCTGGCTGGGCTTGAACTTCCTCCTGCCTCAGCCTTCCACAGGCTTACATTATAGGGGTTGCAACTAGGCCCAACAAATTTATTTTTCTTAATGCAAGAAACTTATATAATATTCATCAGCAGGCAAATATTTAGTATAATTGGGAGGTGTGACTGTAATTCATAATACATTATTTAATAATATGCTTACAGAGCAGAGTGGTAGTGACTTTAGCCTCTTGTTTACTGGAAAGGGAGGAAATACCTGTTTCCATAGCAACTCTGTGATTGGTTTAGGCGCGACCTGGTTCGATTTTGATTGGTTCATTCAATGAATACCTTAGCCTGAGCTGCTAGTGGCCAATATGGCTACACCACTGGCTCCTGCAAACAGGCAGACACGTGGCTACAACAGACCAGGCCTAATGTAGGAGGACCTTGTTTTCCCTGCCACTAGGGGCGCAGACTGTTCCTCGTTGCTAAAATCTCATTTCCCAGAAAGCCTCTTGAGCGACCAATCAACGGATAGTTCCAATACCGCTTTCAAAGTCGGCGGGCCCTTTGACCAATAGTAGAGCAGGTACCGCCCCTACCTCTAGGATTGATGGGAAGTTTCACGAATCACATGATGCACTTCTTCTAGCTCCGCCTCTCTCACGCGGGATTGACGATCTTTTCGACCAATAGGGAGCGCCGGGTCGGCGGGTGGATGAACGCGGCCCTCTGTAATGGCGGAGCGTGGCGGGGACGGGGGGGACGGCGAGCGATTTAACCCAGGGGAGCTCAGGTAAGGGGCGCTGCCTTCCCTCTCACGTAACTGCACGCCGGAGTGCCGGGGGTCGGGTCTGCTCGCGGAGACCCAGGGCGGACGGCGGGCAGGGGTCTTGCGGCTTGCAGCCAGGACCGCATGGGGTTGACGAAGGGGGAAGGAGACGGTGGCTTGAATGGGGGCGCCGGGCCGCGGCCTCCTGTGCGTTCCGCCGGCGCACCCAGCGGCGTTGGTGGGGCCCCTCCGCCCTCGCGGCCCGCGGCCCGGCGTGGAGCTCCCGCCCTGAGTCCGCGCTTCCTCGCCGCCCTCCGGCTGCGCCCCATCGCGGGCCGTGCTCCCTCGCCGCTGCCCCTCGGCTGCGGGACCCCGCGCCGGGCTCAGCCTCTCCGCGGCGCCGGACGGCCGCCGTTGCCCCGCAGCTCGCCTGTCACTCCACTTGTTTTCCTTAACTTCGTGTGGCTGTTTCCCGTTTCTCTCATTCCTTCCACCCCATTATCCCGCAGTTGTGAATAATCCCGGCGGCAGGCGTTTGTTAGGCACTTAATATATGCCTCAAAGCTCATTATTTAGGGTTCGCATTTATTTCTCACAGCCACTGTTTGGTGTAGTCGGTGTTTTCATTTTGCAGGCCACAGACCAGAGGCGTCCGAAATTAAGTTACTCGCCCATCTTCCAGGTGAGGAAGCAGCCTCCCGGCGGTGGGCTCGGTGGAGCTAGAGTGGAATCGCGGTTCCAGGAAGTGACCCGAGCCCAGGCCGGCCGGCTCCGGAGCCTGCGATCTTGATCGGTTTTCTGATCACCTACTCACGCCATTGCTCTAAAGAGTGTAATGACCTTTCTTCCTCTGGAACCTCCATGCCGATGGAATTTGTAATTACAGTATGACAAAATACCAGTGACCTTTACAATCTTTCCTTTGTGGGTGGTTTTCGAGGAAAAAAGAGATATTGTGCTTTATATGTGTTACATTTTAACCCCCTGTCTGGGAACAGTGTTGTTTCAGATACTCAGTTCCCATTCTGAGAATTCAGCATGTGAAGGTGAAAAACGGCAGCGTAAATTATGAGGACTCTTGAATTGTCTAGAATTTAAGATGAAGTTGTATAAGGAAATGGTTGTTATTGTTTGGAAGAAAATAGTGTCTTTCAGATTCTGAAGTGTCACACGCTAAAATCCGCATTTTGAGAGGAAATAAAAAGTTTGTCTTATTTCAGAGAGGAATCTCATCTTTTATCCCCCCATATGCACGCTAATAAGGAGTAGTCAGTCTATTGTCAAGGTTTTCAGTATTAGTGATGAAAAGTTTATTCTTGATTCTTATGACCAAAACTGACTTAGTCTAGGTGGATTTTTTTAGGGAACAGTTTACATTTCAGGAAGTATCTTCAGAGCCGGGTGTGGTGGCACATGCCTGTAATCCCAGTGCTGCCTTTTGTAATCCCAGCATTCAGGTAGATTTAGGCAGGAGGATCATTGTAAACTCGAGACCAGCCAGGGTTACAGAGTGAGCTCAATGCCGGTCTGAACTGCATAGCCAGAACCTGTCTTAAAAAGTCCAAAAAAAAAGTATTTTCAGGTTTACATAAGTAGCTTTATAGAATTTATTTGTGGTTTAGACTTTGTTGCAAAAACTAATCTAAATCAGACTTTAGATTGTATTAGCCTGTTGGAAATATTTTATACGTTAGCTTCTTAGGTTAGAAGTTGCTTGCATAGCGTGTTGTACCAGACTTTTACTTTAGTGTTTCTCTCCATTTGTGGTAAATTAGCTATTTAGGTAGTAGCTGCTTTGATGGCAGAAGTTGGGTCTTAATTTTGTATTTGGGTCATAGTGTATCTGGCAAATATGTCCAGAAGATACATGGTAAGACAGATGAAGGTAGGAGATTTAGAGATGGTTCACCTACTGAGCAGCATTTATTGTGTGCTCTGTGATAGTAAGTGCTGGTAGTAGTCTTGAACCAGAGCAGAAAGGGCCTCGCCCTCAAGGAGCTTCTGTTTTAGTTAAGGTTGATCTAAATTCTGAACTAAACCACGCCTGCCAAATGAGGGAATCAACCTTCCAAGTGTGAATGTGAAGTTAAACAAGGTACTTGTGTAAGTGGGTAGTTCTCAAGGTCTGAAGTGAAACTTAGTTGTTTCCATAATTTGCCTCCCATATGTAGGTAGCATCTTTGCATTCTTGCTCCTTCAAAATATTTGTAGTGTTGTTGTCAACATTGGTGAGACTGTGTATCTGGATATTTCTAGACAAGTACATTTGTATTTCCATGATGTTCTTGTGAAAATCTTTGTGTGTTTCTGTTCGTGCAAGTGGGCTTACGTTTTTCACAGTGTTGAAAGTTGTGGGAATATAACTTGCCTGTAGTAGATGGAAAATCTAGATTTCCAAATGCTGTTAATCTTTTTGTTTGATGACCACTAAAGTAACTTTTAGAGGCATATGTATACAGATAATCTTTTAACTTGGGTCCTACTTACCTATTAATACTTATGACAAAGTACTTTAAATCTTAATTTCCTCATCTATAAAAACAAGAATAAGAATAGCCTGGTGTTACTGATTAGCTAACTCCTTTAATAACTTAATTTTTCCCCTGTAAAAGTGGTGCTAACCTTACTTCCATTGGTTACTGTGACGATTAAGAAAGTTAGTCCGGGCAATGCTCATATGACTGTGTCAGGTAAATTGAGAAGTACTGTACTATATAATTAAACAAGAATATAGTGTAGCTGTATACTAAAGGGAACTGCATATTTGCAACAGATTAGTGAAGAGTTTCCTTATCGCATTTGTCTAAGTGAAAACTCAAGTTGGATAATGAGACAAAGAGGTTATGGGAGGTTAGGGGTGAGGAAGAGTTTTAGGTAACTTGATTTGAGGCTGAGTAGTAAGGAACTATTCATGTAAAGACCCTTGAAGAGAACATGCCAGGTAAAGGGAAATATGAGCACTGTGACTGCAAGGGATGGACTTTGAGTGTGGTGGTGTGTGCCTGTAATCCCAGTGCCCTGGGAGGCTGAGGCTGGAACATTGAAAGTTTGAGCCCAAGCACTTTAGCAAGACCCTGCATCAAAATAAAAGTGTTTGGCCTGTAGCTCAACCTGAACTCTGTGGCTTTAATCCTTCAATTCCTGATACGGCAAAAAATACTGATGATCAGAAAGACTAGAGTGGAAAGCTCAACAAGGGCCAGATTATAGGGCCTGATAATACGTAGTCAGCCAGGTAATAATAGTAACTAACACTGTTAATAATAGTAATGCCAATACTAATACCAATACTTCCAGTACTATTACCATTCTTATAACAGTAATAGTGGCTGACACTGATTTATATGGCACTTACGTGTTTCAAGTGTTTTACTTTTTTTTTTTTGGTATGGGGGATGGAACTCACAACTTCATGCCTACCAAGCAGGCTCTTAGGCCACTGAGCTACCTTAGGCCATTGAGCTAAATCCCCGGCTCAAGTGTTTTACTTTATTGACTTGTTCAATCCTCACTGCAGGTTGTGGTGTGTTTTGATGAAGCAGTGCACTGTATATAAAGAGCATGGTACATTCTATACACATAATTGACAATGGCAACTCAACAGTTTTTAAGAGAAATTGTAAGAGTTTCATCAGCATTGCAGTGGTAGACTTTTGAAAACCATCTAGTTAAATTAACAGCTAAGTTCCCTTTACAGGTAAAGCACTATATTAGGTTTTGTGGGGTAATTAAAGTCATGATAGTTAGTACTAGCCTGCGTGTTTCACGGGGATTATCTCATTGATCAGAAATATGAGGTAGTTTGTAGTTCTGTTCACCACATCTGGGGAAACTCAGACTCAGAAATCAATGTAACTAGCTTAATAACAGAAGGCAGACAGAGCCCTGATAGTACTGTTCTTTTTTTCTATTTTTCTTTTTTTTTTTTTTTCCTGATAGTACTTTTTCTTGAGTCAAGCCTAAATACTTTATTTATTTTTTATTTTTTCTGTGGTACTGGGGATCAAAGTCACAACCTCATGCCTGCCAGGCAGGCGCTTAAGCCAGTGAGTCAAACTCCTGGCCCTAGTTTTTTGAGACAGGGCCAGGATAGTTCAGGCCGGCCTTGCTCACATTGTAGCCAACCAAAGCAGGCCTCGAACTCACAATTCCACACCTCCCTCAGCCTCCCGAGTGCTGGGATTATAGGCGTGCACCACCACACCTAGCGCTAAATACTTAATTTTAAACTATAAACAGAAGTGCAAAATTCCAAAAAGAGAAATACATGTAATGTAGATTTTTTGAAAAATAGGCAGAGTAAAAGAAAATCTAGGATTAAGGTACATCATTAGCTCAGTGCTGAAACAGTTTCTTTCTGTGGTGGTGAACTTTTTTTTATCCTAAAATTTAAGACATACCCTTAAGTAACAGTGGCTTTCCATCTTTTGCATGGTTTGAAGAAGATCTCCTGGCTATTTTGATACAATTCATATTCCTTACTGCAGTCAGTATTTTTGACTCATTTTCTAACCTTTGAGCATGGAATCTTTTGCAAATTTGATTAAACGTAATTGGTATAGTAGTTCTGAATTTGTTTACTATCCTATTGTGCTAGGAGGCAAGTTGGTTCTTCTGAGGACTTTTTTGTGTGTCAGAATTGAACTTTGAATGTTGAAAATTTAGAGGAAGTTCAAAGGGTAATCATAAGCAGAGTTTTGAAAAATATGGGAAAGTTGTGCAAGAATCCATTTTGGTGAGAACTTGTAAAAATTATTTTCAAATATCCATGAAGAAAATACTCATTCATCTTCTCTTAAATATAGAAATGGGGATTGCATGTGTAATGTAGAGCTTTATATTAGCTATTGGGAAGACCATGATAGATGCTCAGTGGATGGACAATGGCGAATTGTAGTTTAAAAAATTATTTATTTATTTATTTCAAGGCAGGTTCTTGTATTGCCCAGGTTGGCCTAACTTGCAATCTTCTTGCCTCAGCCTCCCAAGTTTGAAGTGACAATGTATGCCAGTGTTCCTGACTGTAGCAAAAAATAATTGTAAGATTCTCTATAGTTTCCTTTTAAGGTAGCTTAGGCTACAGCCTCACCTAGGTATTTATTGGTTCAAGAAAAAATATTGAGGTCTGTGTCCAGACCTAACTGTGTGCTGGGGATACCAGAATGAACAGAATTTCTATTCTAATGGGGTTTACATAGTGTTTATTAGGAGCCTTTTGCTTATATTTGAATCTTGGCTTTACCACCAAACCATTTGTGTGGCCATGGGCAAGTTATTTAACTTGTGTGTGCTAATTCTTCAACTATAAAATGAGAACATAATAGTATCTATCTTACAGGAATTTTTATGATGGGTAAATGAAAACACCTTAGAGCACTGCCTAGCACGTAACACTTTGAAAGGTTAATAATTTTTTTAAAGCACTTGGAAAAGATAAATAATACTGTTAAATGATACTGTTTATTTGTTTAAATATATTAGGATGTTTAGAGAGTGAGATGAGGTGTGGTGAAGGGATAGGCTTTCCCTTTTTCTTTAGATAGAGAAAATCCATTGACCTCTTAAACCACATCCACCCCCATTTAACTTGGAATTTGGAAGTAACTTCACACCTCCAAAAAAGTGTAGAAGGTTAATACGTTACCTCTTCTGATTTTTGTATTTGCATGCAACCATGCTTTTTTACTCTACAGTATTTGTGGGTGATAAATATATTTGTGATCTTCACTTATTCCTCCATATTCATTTGGTCCTTCTTTTCCTCTCTTCCCTCCTTTTGATTGAACCCAGGGCCTTATGCATGCTAAGCGAGTGCTTTTCCACTGAACCTCGCCACCATCCCTCAGTGTTTATTTTCTAAGAATAGAGACATTCTTTCACTTAACCATAGCCTAGTAATCAACTTCATGAATTTATAATGATGTAATACTTTATTGTGAGTTGATCCAATGATTTTTTTTAATAAAGTTTCTTCCCTTTGGTATAGCACGTAGATGTTGGTATTCCGTTGTTATATCTTTTTAGTCTTTAATCTGGAACATTTCTACAACCTTTCTTAGCCTTTTCTGTAAAACATTGGTATTTTAGTAGAACATTCCTTATTAATGAATTAAGGTTGCACATTCTTGGTCTGGTATAAGTAATACTGTATGTCCTCTCAGTCACATGTTACCTGTCTTTCCTTAGGTGATAATAATTTTGATTGTTTGGTCAAAGTATTGCCTAATTTTCCTATAGTGTTTCTCATTCTACTTTGTGACTAATTAGCATGGGGGCAGACACAGGTCATCTGCATGTCTCTCATCCACATTTCCTCCTAGATTTGGCATCACTTGGATAGTTTCACTGATGGTTTGTACCATGATGGTTGCAAAATGGTGATGGTTGCAAAATGATGACTTTCCAGCCTCAGTTTCACTTAATGGCCTTTTATATTTGATGTAATTAAAAGTTAGCAGCCACACTCCTCCTCCTCCTCTCTCTTCCTCTTCCTCTTTTTCTTTCTTTCTTTCTTTCTTTTTTTTTTTTTTTTTTGTTGTAAATCTGAGAGTGAGAAATGTGTTCTTTGCTTTTCACACAGGATGGCTCAACAGCAGGCCTTGAGGTTCAGAGGCCCTGCTCCCCCACCAAACGCAGTGATGCGAGGCCCACCCCCTCTCATGCGACCGCCTCCTCCATTTGGCATGATGCGAGGCCCTCCTCCGCCACCGCGGCCCCCCTTTGGGCGTCCTCCTTTTGATCCTAATATGCCGCCAATGCCTCCTCCAGGAGGGATTCCTCCACCTATGGGCCCTCCACACCTCCAGGTGAGGATATAAAAGTTGCCTGTTTCTTTTTGGCATCAGGATCAAAATTATATATGGATTTTCTTACTTACATTTTGCATTTTTAAGTAATTTCAATTTATAGAACAGTGCACAAACAAGGTATCTACATAGTGGTAGTAGTGATCAGTATATAAATTTAGAACACGAATTTAGATGATAATAGAAAAAGGTACATGTAAAATGAAGATTAGAGTAATTCTTACCTTTATTAGTGCTATGAATTGTTTGTTTATTTATTTACTTTTGGGGGGGCAGGGTCTTGCTATGTATTTCAAGGTGACCATGAACTCACTATGTAGCCCAGGAGGGCCTCAAACTCAGGGCAATCCTTTTGCCTCAGCCTCTCGAGTGCTGGAATGATAGGCATGTGCCACCATACCTGTCTTGAATTGTTTTTTAGTATCTTGTCTTTATGAGAAATGAAGTTGAAATCTTAAGGTGTTGAGTAGAGGAAGTTTACGTTCAATGATTTGTCCTGTCAATAATCATAAAAATACATGCAGTGCAATATTTGAATGTGTTTATCTCTACTAAATTTTTTTTTTTTTGCTATTTTAGAAAAACATTTATTTTGAGATTTCTTTAAATAAAAACATTGGTGATATTTTAATCTTAGGCTTATATCCCTTGCCAGTGTATCTAAGCTTATTGTGTGATTTAAGGTCATGAAAGTATCAACTCTCAAATGTCAGCTTTTGAGATTGTGTTCTGTTTGAGTATGTATTTGTTTTTTCAAGTTTAGCTTGTACTTTTATGAAACCAAGTAAATACATATCATCATCTCCTTTCCACTAGCTTAATCATGAATGAGCTATACTAAAAGTAGGAGAGATAATGGTGTACTTTTTAAGGGATATGGTTATATATTTGCTGCAAGATTAGAAGAAAAACAAGCTTTTTGACTTAGTGACTCTGGAAATTTAGTACATGAGAATTTGTTCTCATTTGTGCTTTTAAGAGTTAAGTGGAAATACATCAAATGTTGTGATGCAGTACTATTGTGATGCTTTTCTTGGTCTTAAGGGCTAATTGTGTAGGTTCATATTCCGTTGAAGTGATTTAGCTAAGGTTGCATGAGACATTGGGGTAGATATTTTATATAATGTGAGCCTGTGGCTGATACTTGAAAGACATGAAACCGAATCCAACAAAAATGAGTATGGAGAAAGAAAATAATTTTTATACAAGTGGAATATACTTTTATATTATTAACATATTTCCTTTATTCGGTTTAAATGTACTTTGGATAACTGAATTTTAGTGTTACTTATAGATTGTAGAAGAAATCTTTTTAATCACTGTTCAAGATCTGTTTTCAAAATATTAAGCCCATATGCATTGTATTTTAAATTTTGAAACTCATTTTTATGCACAATGAAAACTTGAAAGATCCTTGTATTAAAGCATTTGGGGACTGAGGATTTAGCTCATACGCATAAATGCCTGCTTGGCAAGCGAGAGGTCATGAGTTCAATCTTCAGTATCAAAAAAGCAATTGGGAGTCTGGCACAATGGCATATACCTGTAATACCATCTACTCTGGAGGCTGAGTCAGAAGGATCCCAAATTGGAGAGTCCTGTCTGGGTGTGGTGACCCATGCCTGTAATCCCAGCCCTAGGGAAGCTGAGTCAGGATCACCTCATGTTTCAGGCCAGCCTGGACTACATAACTGTCAAAAAAAAAAAAAAACAAAACCCACTAAAAAAAGAAAAATCAGAGAGTCCAGCCTGGGTAACCTAGTGAGACCCTGTCTCAGAATAAAGGAGGTGCCAGGGAAGTAAGTAGCTCAGTGGTAGAGCATCCCTGGGTTTAATCCCCAGTACCAACCCCCCCGCAAATACAAACCAATGATAACAAAAAACCAGCTACAGGTTGGGTGTATATGTTTTAAAAAAGGGGCAACTTCCTTTTCTACTTCAGTAAGATACAGCCATTGCAGTTAAATTCTTTTAGTTTGAGATCTTGAGTTGTATCAGTAGTCATTGAAGAATGACAGTGGAGGTATTTTCAGAGATACTGTTGAATCATTAATAGCTCTTTTACATTAAAAAAAGTTGTACCCTGTCTTGAGTTGAATTCTGATTTTCTGCTAAAAGATAGAATGAGACGCTGAGGTCGTAGCTTCGGGTAGAGTGGGTGCAAGTGCTCCGCTTCAGTACCTGGTACACACACACGCTTTCAGGATGGGTGACGATTCTACTGTATTTTTAAACCTTATTGACGTTCATATGTTTGTTGAGCTTTGCTATGATTTTATGAAAAATAAGATAGAGTGAATGTTTTCCTGAATATTTTCCTTGTAGGAAAGGCGGTTAAAGGATTAGGTATGCATGACTTTCTGTTTTGATTATTGCTGTGTGTTGTAAAATATTTCACTAGTATCTATTGCGAGTGAGCTGTGAGACATTGGCTGCCTGGTTCTAAGAGAATCCAATTTTTTCTTTTAAAAGTAGTCTATTATCCAGTGTATGAAAAAAATGCAGATAATATTTAGAGAAAAACACAAAGTTTACCCAGAATTGACCAGTGTTAGATTTTGATGTGTTTTTTCCCTTTTTAATTAGTACACTTAGTAATCTTTTTTTTTTTTTTTTTTGGTACCAAGGATTGAACTCACAACCTCACTCCTGCCAGGCAGGAGCTTAAGCCACTGAGCTAAATCCCCAGCCCTGTTTTTTGAGAAAGAGTCTCACTATGCAGTTCAGGCTGGCCTTGAAGTCACTTTGTAGCCCAGGCTGGTCTCGAACTCACAACGATCCTCTTGTCTCAGCTTCCCGAGTGCTGGGGTTAAAGGTGTGTGCCACCATGCCCGGCTTTAGTAATCCTTTTTATTACAGAGAAATTTTGCTTATACAATAGATTAATGTATTTGAACAGACTATAGAACTATTTTCTCTTCTAGTACTTTACTTTTGGGTGGAATTCAGTAATAACTTGAAGAAAAAAAGGTAATTCCAAGTGACTATCACTGTTCTTATGCATTAACAGAGACCACCTTTCATGCCTCCACCCATGGGAACCATGCCTCCACCTCCGGGGATGATGTTTCCGCCAGGAATGCCTCCCGTGACTGCTCCTGGTACTCCAGCACTGCCTCCCACTGAGGAGATATGGGTTGAAAATAAAACTCCAGATGGGAAGGTAAATTATAAGACATAAAAGTTGTTATTTTCCTGATAGCAGTGAAGCTGAAGAGTTCTGTCAGATTGAGATTTACAATAGTGTCCTTGTCCATTAAGAATGAACCTGGGTTAAGCAGAGGATGGGTAAGACTTCAGGAAAAGCTCACTGGTTTAGACTTTTGTGCTGTTATAAGACTGCCAGTAGTACTAGTATACATTCGTGTACCTGTGACTCTTAAGCTTAAGTTTTATGATGTGTCATCGATCCTCAAGACTATTCCCAAGTTTGGTGATTTGCTACAGGGCAAAGCAGATAGGCTCATAGCCAAGACTTACTACAGTAAAAGGATTTAGAGCAAAACTTGCAATAGGAATAAGGTGCACAAGGCACAATATGAAGGAAAACAGGCATAATATTCAGAGAGTCCTCTCCTAGAGGAATCACATAAGATGGTCTTAATTTCCTTGGTATGGAATGATGAGAATACATGTGAAATATTTCCTACAAGGAAGCTCACCTGAGTCTAGGTGTCTTTTGTTGGGAGGTTGCATAGGTATCATGTGTTTATCACATTCCAAGACTCTCCACATTCCTTGAAGGAAATTAGAAGTTCAACATGAACTGCAGCTTTTGCCTAAGTTTTTTAGGCATGGTGAGGAATGATGGGACCCTCTAGAAATTCAGGTTCCCAGACTCTGGGCAAGGCCAACTTTGTAAGCAGGACTTTATAAGGATAGCAGTGTCATACCTGCTAAGTTAACTTTAACAACGTATAAAACATTGGCTTTTCTTTTTTGTGTATATTAAATACAGCATTTTTACTGTAAAAAATTGGAGAGGGGATGGAATTATCTGTGGTCTGTAGTATATGAATAACTTATTTTGGGATTCTTTCTCTTTTCTGAAAAGGTGTTTTTAAATACCTTTTTAAAGATAAAACATAGTTGCATTATTTTTAATAATGTTTGGTGGATTCTACAATACCCACTCTGCTTCCTCTGCAGGTTTATTATTACAATGCTCGAACACGTGAATCTGCGTGGACTAAACCAGATGGAGTTAAGGTTATTCAGCAGTCAGAACTGACACCTATGCTTGCAGCCCAAGCACAGGTTCAGGCCCAGGCCCAGGCCCAGGCGCAGGCCCAGGCCCAGGCCCAGGCCCAGGCCCAGGCTCAGGCCCAGGCTCAGGCACAGGCCCAGGCCCAGGCCCAGGCTCAGGCCCAGGCCCAGGCCCAGGCTCAGGCTCAGGCCCAGGCCCAGGCCCAGGCGCAGGCTCAGGCTCAGGCTCAGGCCCAGGCCCAGGCCCAGGCCCAGGCTCAGGCTCAGGCCCAGGCCCAGGCCCAGGCCCAGGTGCAAGCACAAGCAGTAGGAGCTTCCACCCCTACGACCAGTAGCCCAGCACCTGCAGTGTCTACTTCAGCATCATCATCCACCCCATCCTGTACCACTTCTACTACAACAACTGCTACTTCGGTTATGCAGACAGTATCAAGTGAGTACCAGCCTGGCATGTGTTTTTATTTAGGGGCTAGAGAAATAAACAGATAGGAACTGACTGCATTCTAAAATGGCCCTAGTGTTTTTGGTATTATCCTTGATGTTATAAAATAAATTTTTGACATTAAAACTTAGATTAGAGAAAATAAATTTGTTAGAAGAGGAAATGACTTGCCCATTTGTAGTTCATGGGGTTGAACTATAGAAGTGATCAACACTAATGATAGGTGGAGTGTGTAAAATAAGTGTGAGTCTTGCTCACTACCTTACAGAGTTTGAGTTTTTCTACTTGAAGAGGCAAGAATAATACATGTGAAATAGTACAGCGTGCACAATTACACAGTGAAAATAAGAAACAAGCTTGAGAAATGGGGAGATGAGAAATGGGTGAACTGGTAGGTACTGAAGTAGATATTTTGAAGGCTGTGGGATAGGATTTAACTAAGTTCACAAGTAAGGGAAGGACTTGCAGATAGGAACAGTGTCAGTGAAGGTTGAAAAATGAGCAGTTATACAGTTTGTGGGATGAGATGGTTTATATTGGTTAGTAAATGGAATAAGTAAGATTAGGTTTTATTAAAGACCTTAAGAATCAGGTAGTTGGGTAAGGCAAACACTCAGGAGCTTGTATAAATCCAGAATTCTGGAAGATATTTCTGGTGCTAGTTGTTTGGTATTGCTGATGTCAGGAGACTTCTTAGGTTCTTGGGAACTTGTCAGTGATGTCATTTGGAAGTATTAGATCCTAGGATGTAGGCAGGTGAAATGAGTTGAAAAGAAGTCAGAAAGACAAGAAAAATTTTATACATAATGTTGTAGAAGCCCAAAGATTAGTTTTTAAAAAAGTGAATCTATAAATACTAGATTGCAGAGATGCATTTATTTAATTTCAGGGATGTTCTATTTGACTCTGCAGGCTGAGGCTGAGTCCAAAACTATTTAAATAATTTTACAGATTTATTGTTTGTCATGGTAATGTACTAATAATATATAACTTTTCCTATGGATTATAGTTTGTATGATTTTACTGGATGATGGACAAGAATTTTAAAAAGTCCCCTCCACTATGTAGCTATAGGAACTTGGGAATTATTAGTGTATAAACAGGATATGCTATACATGTGAGAAATTTAATTATAATGATTCAAATTTGAATTTTACTGGCATAATAACTGAAGAAGTGAGGTCCATGTCATTTGTAGACAGTTTTTAAAGACCCTACTTAATTATTTTTTGATAGCTTGGGGGAAATAAAACTAACAGAAAAATGTAAATAGTGCTTTATAAGTTTGTTTTCTTTTGTGGCTAAATGAATGTGGAGTTATAACAGTTGTACTAATTGGTAAGGGTCTTTCCTGTTTTATTAGCTTCATGTTTCCAAAACCTGTATGGCAAGGCAGAAAACTGCCAATATTTATGAAATAACCTGTAGTGGTAATGAGGAAAGGGTATTATTAAAAGTAACTTAGTTCCGTATGGGGATGTTTTACTGCTTAAATTTTCTTCCCTGCCTTTTTAGGAAGGAGAAATAATACTTGACTGTGTTTTAGTTGAGGAAGTTATACAGATATTTTAATCATTGTAAATGTATTCTATTTGCACGTCAGTACACAGTCTGTCAGTAAGCTTGTAGACATCTTGTGATTATGACTTACTGTTGTGTGATAGTTTTTATACTGCCCTTCTATGGTTGAGAGACCTTTTCTTTTCACTACTTTAAAACAGCAATTTCAATGTCTCTCAGTATTCCCGGTGTCTTTTTATTTCACTATTATGTAATTAAGTATCATAAAGTATTAACCATACTAGTCATAGTATTTTTTCATGTACCAGTCATTTGTTTTTTTAAATTAAAATCTGAGGTTGAGTTACTGTATTTTGGGGTCTGAGGCTTTACTAGTTATTTTAACAAACAGAAATAGAAATTTATTTACTAAAGCTTTGATATCATTCTTATAGTTTGCTATTTAATTCCTTTTTTAAATTTTTTGTGGTACTGGAGATTGAATCCAGGGCCTTTGAATTGAGTTACAGTCCCAGCTTTTTATTTTCCAATTTTGGACAAAGTTTCACTAATTTGCCCAGACTTGGCTTAAATTTGGATCCTCCTGCCTCAGCTTCCTAAGTAGCTGGAATTATAGGCATGCACCACTGTGCCCAATCTGTTTGATTTTTTAATTGCTTTTACCCCTTTCCTCTCATGACTCATTGCTACTAACCAAGTTTAGAATATCTTGTGCTAGAAAGCAAGAGAAATGAGTTGAAGGAATGTTTTGCCATCCCTGTTGGTGATGTTTTCCATTTGAAATTAATCGCTTTGTAAACATTTTATTGTCCTAGCAGTAGTCCTTTGAACGTAAGTTTTAATAATTATCTTAATACTATTGTAATAATTTAATTGTATGAACTACAGTGTAGATTTATGGGAATGTGGTGCTAAAATTAATAATATCTCTATTTTAATCCCTATTGCACAAAACTCCTTTGATTTTATGCAGATTTGTAAAAAGTGATCATGAAATCTACTCAGGAAAGTTGGGAAGAGTATATTTTCAGTCATTACAGTAGATTACAAATGCTTAGTGGTGTATGTATGGGACTGGGCAAATGTTGCATGTAATTTGTATTTTCACACTGTTATAAAATTATATTAATATGATACTGTACCCTAAGGCTAGGTCTATGCTAGACCAACAATTCATTCCTGGGCCCCTGAAGATACTTGTATGGCCCTGCTGTCTATTTAGCCAAGGTGAGTCCCTCATTAACAAGTATGAAATTGCTCACATCTTCCCAACCTAAGTGAGTTTTTCATTTTTAGAAGTTAGAAAAAATACTGACGGAATTTTGTTGTCAGTTGGATTATTGGGTGGTTTGAGTTAAACAGTGTGCTTTTGCTTATACTCAAAGTAGCATAAAGATTGGGAAAACACTTTATTTCATTTAATAAATTCATTGTTGGACCAGTATAGGTAGAATTTGATGCTTTTCTTTACATCAAGAAAAAGATGAATTACCTGGTACAATGAATTTTATTTTGATGTTAGATGAGTTAGGAATAAATAACAAAAATATTTTGTAATATGTGAGAACCAACACTTTAAAAAGTGAAATATGAAAGTTTTTTTTTGCCTGTTTGATTTTTTTTTTTTTTTTAGGAATGAAATGTGTTATTTTTAGCAATTTAAAAATAATATATTAGAAGAACTCATTCTGAATTTTACATTCTCTGAGTCTCACAGTTGAAACCTGAACTTTTATTTTTATTTATTTTGTTCTGACAATTAAACCCAGGGTCTTGCCTATGTGAGGCAAGCACTCTACCACTGAACTGCTGCCCAAGTCAAACTTGAACTTAAAGGAATTGTTTTTGACTCCATTTGTTTATATTCAGTCAGTATGTTATTTGTGTATCTTCTTGGCTGTTCTTCCTTGCTTGGACAATTCTAATGTTATAATTGATTTTCTCACCTCTGTTCTTTTCTTCCTGTGCATCTGCCAGGTTCATTCATCAAGTAAACACTGATTTCCTCATGCATTCATGAAATCACACACGAAAACATAGGAACGCTCTTAAAAACTTTCAGTTTCTAACAAAGCATATACCATATGTATAGCAAGCAGTGAAAGCCTTGTACTGTGCAGAGGTGATTACTGCTGATATAAATTGCAGTGAATTCTAGGTCATTTTTTTTTTTTTAACATGATGTTTGCTCTTTCTTTACCCAGTAAAGTGCACACTTCCTAACCCTGTGTTGAAGGCTTTCTGCCTTCTGCTTATGGCCTGCCACTCCAGGCCTGGCTCACTGGTTTTCTTGGTGTGCCTGTTGTTTCATTAGTTAACTGCCTTCAGTTTTCCATGCACTTCTGTTTAGCTCTTGACTCTTTGCTTTTATTTATACTTTCGCCACCACTTGGTTTATTTTTTCCTTGTTGAAATCTTAAATCTTTTAAGGTTCATCATCCCACTATAAAATTTTCTATACCCTTGCCACAGTTAGAAGTAGTCTTTGGGTCTTGGTTTATACACCTATACATTTATCCCATTTCACTTTGTATTTCAGTTATTTTTCTGTTTCATTTAACTGACTTTTCAGGCTTCTTGAAGATAGACTGTTTGACAGAATACTTACAGTGCATGGAATGGGCCTTTAAATACTGACTGAATGAGTGAATGATGAGTGAAATAAAATGGTTTATGAAAGAGTGATGCATATTTTTGTTTTATTTTTACCAGCACCCACAACACAAGATCAGACCCCAAGTTCTGCTGTTTCAGTTGCCACGCCTACAGTTAGTGTTTCAACTCCTGCTCCTACAGCCACACCTGTGCAAACTGTTCCCCAGCCGCACCCCCAGACGTTACCTCCTGCCGTTCCTCATTCAGTACCTCAGCCAGCAGCAGCAATACCTGCTTTTCCACCAGTAATGGTACCTCCGTTTCGTGTTCCCCTTCCTGGCATGCCAATTCCACTTCCAGGTAAACCAACAAATTATAATAGTCTTTCCAGCTCTGTTTTCATATTGTCAGTTAGTTTGTTCTCATGTGTCTGTTGCATTTGAAATTTGCCTTGAATCTCACCTGTTTGAAATGTTTTTGAAAGATTCATGGCTAACTGCAATATTTTCTCTTTTAAGTTTTGGTAAATGTCCTTTTTTGTTGTTTACATGTCTTTAGTCACATTTAAAGCTACACTTATTTTGGATAGTAGCCTCAAGTGAATTAAAAATGATCACCTTTTCATGTAAATATGTTCTCAATGCAGTATTTTTAGATCGATTATATGAAGTTGAGAAATCTCAGGTCATAATAGCTAACCCAAGTTGCATGATTTATAGACAGTACACTGTTGTAAGCATTTTACATGCATTACTTACTTTAATTTTCACAACCATCTTATGAGGTAGGTACACAGACAGGTTAAATTATTTGCCCAAGGTCACATAGCTAATAAATAAGTGATGGTGTTGGGATTTGAGCCTGTGTCCTCCAGATCCACATCCCAAGCTCTTCATAATTATGTTGTGCTGGAAATAAAATGTGAGTCACTGAACTGTAAACACATTCAGAAGTTTCCCTTGTTACATTTGACAAGTATGACATGCATCACTTAAAGGTTTATATTGTTATGGTGGATTTGTGTTTTATTGTCTTATGAGAAATGATTAAGACTAGAGAAGGAATTGATTGGAGAGTAGAGTTCCTCCTGTAGCGATTAAATAGTGATTGTGTTGAGTATTCTGTTGTGTGTGTGTGGTACCGGGAATTGAACTCAGGCCCTCCCACTTGCCACGTGTCACTGAGTTATATCCCCCCGCCCTGAGCCTTCCGATTTGAGTACATTTGCTGTTGTCAAATGCATTTATTTAATCCTTGACCCATGATTCATTGTTCTTGTGTTGTCCTTGAAAATATTGATAACCTTAAATCAGTCAGGTTTGTAGGGCTAGTTCATAGGAAGGATGAATAGACTGTAGGCCTCTATCTCTCATTTTCGTATTCTTATAGTATAGCCACTTTTTTATACTAGTTTTTGTGTAAAAATAGGGTTGTGATACAGCAATGTATTTAATATAAAGCCTTTTATACTTTGTTGATGTAGTATTACATAAGTAAATGTCCCAGAATTATCCCTTTTCTGTTGCATTTCAGAGAAGTAATTAGATACCTTCTAGATAAAATGTTTTTGTAGGAAACTGAGTGATAAATGGAGAAGAACTTGACATTATCATAGCCTTTTCTTGAACTCCTTCCTGGTCCACATTAGAGCTAAAGGCCGTGTCAAGACTAGTTTTAAGTTCTGAGTGGTGTGAGGGACTGGGTGGTGGATGGACTGTTGGAGGGAAGATGGACAGGTAGCATGGTAATGCTGTTGTGTTGTGAAAGGTATCAACTACAAGGACTTCTGCTTTGCTCAGATTCGAGAGGTTTTTACTAGGACCTGGGGAGGTGAAAGATGTACGATAGCAAAGTTCATTTTTGTGACGTGTGGAACTTTGTCACAATAAAACCCCTCCAGCTGTAGTTGCATTTTGATGTCATATGTTCTTTGTGGACCCTAGCCCTGTCATTAAATTTAGGACACATGCTGGTGACCATTTGGGTCACCAAGTCCAGGCGGGACATGTGAACTTTGGCAATAAAAGGCATTTAATAAATGGCAGCTACTGATGACATTTTGTAGGTTAATTGCAAGAGAGCTTGAATTGGGCAGTTTAGAGGATTTTTCCAAGAGGATTCTTTGAAGAGGGAGCTAGTATCTTACAAAATTGTATTAGTATATTTTATATTAAGCCATTTCTGATGTTAATACTTTTCTTATTTTCCCTTGTAATTCAGTCCTACAGGTGTTTTAGTAAAAAAGACAAAGAAGACTTTTCCCCAAATCTTTGGATTTATGTATAATGAGATTTGTCTTTGTTTTATCCTCTTCATTTTGACTCAGCATTAAGATGGGAGAAGGAATTTGTGTGTAATTTGTCTTTAAATTCTTTTTGAATGGCACTGTCTGGCTCTTATGAGGATTAAAAAAAGGGTAGTCAAACAAGATGGGGAATGGAACAACTAGGTGAAATATAGGGATAAAGTGTAGTGTTTTGGGGTGATAGATTACATAAGAACTATGGGACTTCTGCTTCTAAAACTAAAATCTTGGATGTCAGAATTACGCAAAATGTTAAATGGAATTTTCTAGTCTCTTAATAGAATATAATTTGAGGATAGTTGTAGGAAATTTGGACAAATACTCCCTTTTTAAAAATGTGGTTAGCAATACAGATATGTGGATATTTCTGAGTATTTATGATGAGCATGTAATCTCATGAGAGAATGTCTTTAGTTCATGTTTTTAGCATAAAAAGAAACATACAATCTTTCAACATGGTCTGTATATTGATAATCAAATAAGAGTTCTGTGTTGGCCCAATTGATTTTTAACAGTTGTAGTTAAGTCTAAATATGAATGTATTTGATTTTCTTTGTTATATAGCTAAAAAATTTTTTTTGGAGAATGGTTTTGGAGAACAGCTTTTCAGAGTAAAGTTCATGTATTCCAAGGATTGACTTTCTGATGCTGGTTTTGTAAGTTTGGGAGTCCTGCAGATGGCAGTATTTATATTAATTTAAACTAAATATATGCTGTAACTTTGTTAACCAAGTGAATTTTTCTATTGCTTTCTTTCAATATTAGGAAAAGTAAAGCTGTATATATAATTTTATTCATAATATATTTATGATCCAGTGTTTTTATTTTAGAGTTAATAGAAAGGTTAGCTCTTTCTTCATATAAATAAAAAGTAAGAAATTGAAGTTACTTTTCAGATGGCAGTATTTGTGTGTGTGTGTGTGTCTGAGCATAGTTAAATTATTCACAAACCTAGAGGTCTTAACTTCAGTCTTAGTCTCTGAATTAGGAGAGATTTCTTTTCCTGTGCTTCATATGGGGAAAGTAGTTGATGATTACTATTTTTAGTTTTTATGAGTACCAAATTAAGTTAGTTTTCCCAGTTGCAAAGTAAAAATAATTTTCCCTATACTTTCCTTAGCCTTTACCCTTTTTCTTTAAAAAAAAAAAAAATGTGAATTTTGTATTCAATTTGCATTTTCTCAGTCTTAGCTTCCATGTTTTCCTTTCATTTCCTTATTACCACTGTAATGCATCATGATGAGTCTTCATTCTTGTTAGAATTGTGTTTAATTTCTATTCTTTAATACGGTGCTACTTCCATAGTCTAGGTGATAGAGATTTCTGCAGCCATCCGTCCATAAAGTCAGTCACGATATTAAAGGGGCTGGGAGTTTATTAGTTTCAGCCTGCCTCTAGTGTTCCATAAAGCAGGCTCTAAATGAAGGTGTTGTGCCATTAGTTGAATACTGGTCTTCATCTTTGCCTTCTTTTGTTTATACTTTTACACTGTATTTGCCGTGGAAGATTTGGATCCACTTCATACATTTCTTTTATCTTTCCTACCCTTCTGTCTATCTTTCCTACTTCTGCACAGTTGTGCTATGTGCCTCAGGTCCTGCATATAGTTTCAACTTAGCAGCAGCATAGAGCTACTCCATCTGCCTTTCACTGGCGTCTGAGCAACAGCAGCAGGGTTTGATGACCTGTGGGAAAAGTCCCATATGAGAATTTGTGATGTGTAATGAAGGGGCTTTCTTTTGTTGATTTTAAACTTTGAGACTCCTTCAGATATTTTCAGGGCTGGTACGTAATTGATGTTATTTAGAATCAGTATCATGGGTTTGACACCACTTCCCGCAAAATGTCAAACAGAAAGAAATTTTATTCCCTTCTTGGTCTTTTTCATTGGAAACAGCACTCTAAATTGTAGTGGTAAATTATTTCCCTGAACCCCAGTGGTAGCTGACATACAGTGGCAGCTTTCCAACCTGTGCTTGCTTATCCATTTTACAGGTGTAGCAATGATGCAAATAGTCAGCTGCCCGTATGTAAAGACAGTCGCTACCACCAAGACCGGTAATTTTAAATCCATCTTAGTTTGTTTTGTCTGTAAGTTGGCATGGTAGTGAATGTTGTTGTTTATCCTTTTATTTATTTATTTTTTTGCCCAAGTGAGTGGATTTTTTTATATTTTTCTTTTTAATGAGCAGTATAAATGCAGTTGTCATATTTGGCCAACACTTAATTTTCCCAATTGCCTGTAGTACTAGCTTCTTTGGTTCACAAAAACAAATAAGGTCAGATCACTTTATATCTTAATTTATGTAATAAGTGTAAACAACTTCATTCTCATATTCATAACATTTAATTTTATTTTTGATGTATGTTTTTAAGTTAAATATAAAAAAATCATTTCCATGTGTAAAGTGATGTGATTATGCTTGCATGCTAGTGAGTACATGTGTGTGAATATTTGTGTGTATAATATACTTTTGCATATTATAAAGTTACTGAAATAATTACTGGAACTTCGAGTCAAGGATTGTTCTTCCAGTTTTGAGTCATGTATACTCATTTGGTAGTACTTTATTTTATATGTAGCAGCTTATTTAACTATCTTGTAAAACAAATCTTGGCTTGACTTTTAAGAAATAGAAGAAACTTTGTTTTCCTTTAGAAAAAGAATAATATACAGGGGCAACTGACTTAATCATTTAAATTAGACACACAGTCATTTACTTTAAAAATGAGAATTTAAAGTACTTTTGAACTAGATAATAATTTTGCCTCAGTAAAAATTGTTGATTGCCTCATTAGAATTTGAGAATGTATCTTTATAAAAATATTTTTATATTTTTAAGTAGAGAATGTACCATGTTATTTATAATTTATGTTCAGATTTCATAGAGGAGACCCAAATGTCTGACTGTCTTTAATACATTTCTTGGGTCGAATTTCTGTGTATAATTAAATTTAGGCATTAGAACTAAGCTAGGGGAATAGAATTAAGTAATATTTAAATCATTTTTTATATGACTGTCGGTTTCAGGGGGTTCATTCATTATTAATGTTTAATAGATTTAGCTAATACTTTAGAGTTTTATTTTGTATTGCAATTTAATGGTTGTATTTAATTTATTACTGCTCTTGTTTTAGGTGTGTTGCCAGGAATGGCTCCTCCTATTGTGCCCATGATCCATCCCCAGGTTGCTATTGCAGCTTCACCTGCTACCTTAGCTGGAGCAACAGCAGTTTCTGAATGGACTGAATATAAGACAGCAGATGGGAAGACATATTATTATAATAATAGAACATTAGAATCAACCTGGGAAAAACCCCAAGAACTAAAGGAAAAAGGTATAGTTACTTTAATAACTGGGGACACAGTGTGAATTATACATAGGATAGTAAGCTATTAAATATTCTGAGTTAATTTATATGTTTCAGAGATTTTCGATTTTATATTAATTAGAAAATTATTTCTCCTAAATTGACACAATGTTTTTATGTAAAAACCCAGTTCTGCTTACATATTTATCACTTTTTTCACCTGGAGAAGTTAACTGTATATATACACACATTTTTGCGTTGTTAGGAAGTGTATAATTTTGTTGTCCTTACTGAGATTGACAATGCTAGAGAATGTGTTATAGGTGTCATAAAGAAAAATTTAGGCCAGGTATGCTGGTTTGTGCCTTTGTAACCCCTGCTACTTGGGAGGCTGAGGCAGGATGATTAGAGATTTAAGCCTTTGAGTCTTAGACATAATGAAATTCATAATTTTCTGTATCACAATCCTCTGTTTTTGAATATCTTAGTATCTTTCAGCAAAATATGTGATTGATTCAAGTGATATATGGTTTGAAGTATTTATGTTCCTTTGAAGTTAGTAGGTCTTCAAAATTTCCTTATTACTACATCAAATTCAAATCAATGATATAACAGAGAAGGTCATTTTATCTTCAGTGATTTACAGCTAGAAATAAAATTTCTCAACTGCTTCTTTTCTGAAAGTCCTTCAAAAAATTTGCATCAAAACCTTTGATGGTATCTTAATTTTGTAACAGAAAAGTTAGAAGAAAAGATTAAAGAGCCAATTAAAGAGCCCTCTGAAGAACCTCTGCCAATGGAGACAGAGGAGGAGGATCCTAAGGAAGAGCCTATGAAGGAGATAAAGGAGGTAAAGGGCCATGACTTGCCCACCTGGGAGCCAGCCTTAATTGGTTGGTATAATTTACTTGTAACTTGGTGTCTATTTGATGTATTTTGAAATCATTGTTATAAATTTGATCTCTGAAATTTTAGAGTTCTTTGCAGTTTCTAATTTTTCCTTTGAAATTTTCATTAAATTACTCTTTATATTGAACTTCTGCCCCCATAGAGAAAGTATTTAGGACCAGAGTTTGACTTTATCTTTAGCCCTCTGACTTACAGATTGGTCTGTGGTAAAGTTGGAAGTATAATTTCATGTTTGGGGAAGTTGGATGTATTTTCTTTCTCCTCGCAGCTGTGGTATGGAGTGATCCCTTTGTAACACGGCAATACTAAAAACACTGTTGTTTGGAAACTTCCTTTATTCAGTGAAGGGCTAAATGGAAGTCATGTTTTAGTACTAGGAAACTTAGTAGAAATAACAAACAACTTTAATTGAAGTCTAAGTTTCTATACTATGTTCTCCACTTCTCCTAAGTACATGGCTAGTGAGTTTGTAAGGCAGGACCAGCTGTTGCTGCTGGGTTCTGCTGTTGTGGATTTGAGCTCTTTCTGTGGTATGAGCAGTTAGAATTTTCTTAGAAATTTTACTCAGGGTCTCCCCTCCCTATTCTAGCAACAGGCCTTGTGCTGGTTTTACTTTGAGGTGTTTGTCGTGATGACTTATCTTTGTATTTGTTTTGTGTTATTAGTTAAATGTGTTTAACGTGTTTTCCTTAGGAACCCAAAGAAGAAGAGATGACTGAAGAAGAGAAGGCTGCCCAGAAGGCAAAACCTGTCGCTACTACCCCTATTCCTGGTACTCCATGGTATGTCTTAGCTTAATTAATCCATTAAAAAAAATTTTAATCACACTTGATATTTTTAGTGGTTTTTTTCTTCTATAGGAAGGAAAAACACTTTTAAAACACATTATGTCAAATATGTTTTTATTTACTGAATTTTTGGTTATTTGTTGTATTTGGGATATTCAAATCTAAAATTCAGTTGCTCCAAGAGTTTTCCTTTGTTCATGGTGCTCTTTGTTAATGTTTATTGTTCATAAATGTATATTTAAACCTCTGAAAGATCTTATTTTTTAGTATTTAAGATGGTTTAAATTGGTGATATACACACATGCACACACATGCACATATATCACAGCTTATATATGTGTCTTTCTTTTTCTTCTCCCCACATCAGTGAGTCCTGTTGCTGCTGCAGCTCATTTAATCCATATACAGTACACGTTTCAGTGAGTTGGTTTAGTTTTGAAGACTTGTGGTCTATAAGTTCCTTTCCAGTTTTTTCCTGCTTACTTTCTGTCTTTATTATTAAAGAGAAAATTTTTTTCTATAGCATTCCAAAGTCTGGATTTCTTTGATTATGTTCCATGATACTGTTAAATAGAGTCTTCCATTCCTGAATTTTCTACAAATTAAGCAGATGTAGCAGTGTGGTCATACTGATGTTTGATCTTTTGGACAGTGCTAACACTCTTAAAATTCTTCTAGTTGTCTTTTTTTCTGATGTTAATAGCCACCAGTGATATTTATTGCATCAGTGCTTTTAAACCAGTGCTTTTAAATAATTTTGCTCCCTGGTGGACATGGCACTGCCTGGAGACATTTTTGGTTGTAACAACTTGCAGAGTGTTTATAGCATCTAGTACATGGAGGCCTGGGATGCTTCTGAACATCTTGTCACCCACAGGACAGCTCCCTATAAGAATTAATTATTTGACCCAAAATGCCAGTAGCCTGAGGTTGAAAAAAACCACTGTCAGGCATGTGAGGTGGAAAAACCGTGGCCTAAATAAATCATTAAATGTCGAAAGTGATAATGTATTTCTATTACTCTCTTTTCGCTTATTGACCAAAATACAGAGATCTCCTAGTTAACATTGGTTACTTAGAGGTAGAGATTGCACAGGAAACGAAGGATTTACGTTTCCAGAATAATGAGTTGATTTGAGTAGTATTGATAGACTAAAATTTTTTTGTGTGCTTGTGTCCATAATAGTTACTAATGCTCAGTTGTCTCATCTTTGACTCTCTTAAGGCTAACTCCTGAGCTTTTTTGTTGTAATTTCTTCTTTTTCCCTTTCCTCTCCTCTCCTCTCCTTTTTTCTTCTTTCTTCTTTCCCTCTGTTTCTCCTTTCTTTCTCTTTCTATTGTGACAAAATAGTCTCTGTATACTTTGTGTGTTTCTTCTCTCAGAATCAGCGATTTCTCCAGGGAGCCCCAATTTCTTTATGTGAAAAGAGGCATTTGTAGGTTATGGTGTAGAATATATGTAGGGATAGTGCTGCTGCTGAGTTAGTTGTTAGTCATTAGTTTTAGACCTCTTTTGTAGACACAGATAGGAGATACAGACATTCAAAGCTGAATCGTGAATTTCTAATGGGTTCTCTTCAGGTATAATGTAAGATTTTTATCGAATCTCATTGTCTTAAGTACTTTTTTTGCTGAAAATATTGTTTCTCAAATGTTCTTTTTTTTTTTTCTTTTTGGTACCTGGAATTGAACCCACGACCTTGCACTTGGCTGGCAGGTGCTTGTGCCACTGAGCTAAATACTCGGCCCTGCCTCTTTTTTTTAATTTTAAAGAGGCTAAAACAATAAAACCAATCAGAACAAACAGTGTAAGAGAAACAAGACTTAAACATTACAAAATCAACAATACTTACTATAATGCCTTTTGATGTCTTCAAAATAGCTGCACATAACTTCGGACATAGTAAAAAATCAAATGTAGCAGAATAGAAATAATAAAAACAAAACAATGAATGCAGTAAAGGACTTCAAGACAAGCCAATAGTAGATCCAAAATGGGTACCATAATATGTCTTTGAAGTAGCTGCTTCTACCATTAGATTTGACAAACAAAACAAGAGAGAATAAAACCCAACCCAACAAAACAATGGAAACAATATAGGACTTCCAAAACAAGACCATAGGGAATCAACAGTGGCTGCAGCCCTCAGAAGGAGAACCCCGCTAGATGTCACTATCCTCTGATCCTATGACAGACCACTGGCCCTAGACCTGCAGTGTTAGTGAAATACCAAACCATCACAGCCATCCAGCTGCATTTCATCTCCATACCTACCATCACAGCCTGTGTTTCTCTGGATAAGCTAGTCACTTACAGGGAGGGGAGGGGATTGGTACTTCTTGTTTGCCAGTCTGTGTGCTGGAAGGGGCTAGGGTCTGGCTGTTCCTAATCTGGTGGTGGCCCACTCATGGTGCTGGTTCCCATACTGGGCTTGCTTGCTGGCGTGACTTTGTTTTCTCTATCCCTGGTCCGCAAATGGCACTGACTTGTGGGAAGAGGCTGGAGTCTGGCTGTACCAGTCTGACAGTGGCCTGCACGTGTAGCTAGTTCCCAGACTGGACTTGCTTGCTGGTGTGGCCTTGTTCTCTATACCCCTGGTCCGTGGATGACACTGATTCGCAGGGAGAGACTGGGGTCTGACTGTTCAAGTCTGGTGGTGACCTGTGCATGGCGCTGGTTCCCAGACTGGGCTTGCTTGATGGTGTGGCCTTGTTTTCTCTACTCCCGGTCCACAGATGGCCTGTTTCTCAAATGTTGCAACAAAATTCCTCATTTGTCCCAATGTTGTTCTCACTGTTTTGCTTTATTCTGATTAAATTTTTTTTCTTTTTGTTTTAATTCATATTCTGTTTTGATTGGTTTTATTCTGTTTTGTTTTTGGTTTGATTTTACTATACCTGATGGAATAGTCAACTACTGTGAAGATAACAAGATATATACTATGGTAGCTATTGTTTTCCTAGTATCTTGCTTTGAAGTTCTGTACCAGTTCTACAGTTTTGTTTTGATTGACTTCGTTCTGTTATGTTTTGTTGGATTTTACTATCTTTAAAATAAAATTAAAAATCCTCATTTGTGCTTTTTACACACAAGCCACGTATTATCACTACTAGCACTATTAATAGTAATATAATTGCTGAGGACAGTTAACGCTTATATGTTTCTGGTTATTTTTATGTGTAGGGCATATCACTCCAGGGATACGTGGTCAAAGTATTGTCATAGTTTCTTATATTCCATTGGCTTCATAAACAGACTTGTTTAAAAATTACTGAAAATACGTGTCTGGTTTTAAAGTCAAATGAAAGCACTCTGTAGCTAAAGAGTGCATTCCTGAGTTATTATTTTTCTGTGTGTGTACACGAAAAGCCAGTGACCAACTCCAAGCTCCCTCAGTTTGAAGCTTCATCAGTTTTCAGATGTGAATCTGTCTTCAGATTAGCTAAATTTTCTCTTAAGAGTTTGTATAATTATTGCTTTTCTTGGTTTTTTTTTTTTTTTCTTTCTTGGATAATAATTTGTGTGTCAGTTCTCTTAGATCTAGCCTTTCTCTTAAGCACTTACATTTTTTTCCTCATGATTTCTATCTGTAATTTTTGCTTTGAGTTATTCTTACTGATCTTCCAGCCACCAAGCTCAGGTCTGGTAGTGGCCATCTTCTTAAGTTCTACCCAGAATGTCATCATTCAGAGAGTCTTGTTCAGAAGTTTTACAAGTCTGCTTTGTGTTTCTATTGTACTTTAGATCTCTTTAAGGACCTTATTGCTTTTTCCCCCCATGTTTCTTCTATTTCAGTTAGTGTTTATCTTAAATTTGGTTGTATTTTAGTTATTCTGTTAGTCCCCTTCCCTGGCTACTGGATTCCCTTAGCATTGAGTTAGTATTTTTCCCTTTTTAACTCACTGGAACACAGTTCTGGTTCTGTAGGCCTGACTTGTAAAAGGTGCCATTTGTCTGCTAAGGTAACTGGGTGAAGCTTTTTTGTGCCTATCCAGTTGTACTTCGTTTTTATAGCTCAGGAACACCTGATACTTCCCTAAGTGGATAGTCCCATAAATGGTCAGCATTTCCTTCCTCTGAAACATCCACCAATTCTTTTCCTGGGTATCTGCTTCTCTCTGTGCCCAGCCCAGAGAGGGTGCCTGTTCTTTGTGTTGCGAACTACGCAGAGCCCAAGGTTGCAGTCATTACTAGATCTTAGCAGCTCTTTGACTCCTTGGGGGAGGCAATTAGATTGAAATTAGCAGTGGAGGAAGAGAGTTGTTATATAATATTATATGTAATAATTTATGATATTGGAAAAGAATAGGTGATTTATAAAAGGCATACAGTATAAAAGAAGTGTATAAAGTTAAAAATTGTAGAATACAGTTGTAGAATACTAACCTTCATGAAGTCTCATTAATAAAACTTTGGTGCATGTCTTCTAGATCTTTTGGTGTATATAATGACTAAAAAAGCTTATTATTCAACTTTTTGTAAATGTGCCTCAGTGATCTTACATTTTATGTACATACACATTTTTTTTGGTGACAGCATAGTTTTCTGTTGTTTGTAAAATGCATAAATTTCCCTATAAATGGATGGTTAGGTTTTCCTTTGTTTCTGTTTTTGCTTCCCCTGGCATTACAGTGCTGGAGATACCTTTGTACATTCTTATTTGTGAACATATTCAAATATTTCAGTTGGTTTAATATCTAGATGTAAAATTGCTGAATTTAGCTATTCAAAATTTTGGTGAATATTATTAGATAGAGCTTAGAGGGCTTTAACTGGGAGTTACTTTCCCACCAGCATCTTGAGATTACCAGTTTTTCCTTACACCAGTGTAGTGAGATATATATCTTCATAGCCTGATAAAAAAGGAGTCTTTTGTACAGACAGCTGGTGCGGTTGAACCTACTTTATGTTTATTAGCTATGCATTGCCTTTGACAGTATTTGCTCACTTTTTTAATGGACTTTTTTTCCTCTTAATAGTATGTAACCCTGAACTTCTACATGTATTATAGTTTCTCTCAACGTCTTGGTTTTTGTTTTATTATCTTGTCATGTACAAATTTTATATTTTGGGTTGGGATATAACTCAGTGACAGAGCTTGTGTCTAGCATGTAGGAGACCCTGAGTCTTAAACTACAGTATAGCATAAATCTGTGTGTGTGTATATTTTCTTTAATTTTTTTTTTTGCGGCACCAGGGATTAAACTCACAACTTCGCACCTGCCGGATGGGCGCTTAAGCCATTGAGCCAAACTCCCAGCCCTGTGTGTGTATATTTTGAGGAGGTCAAATTGATTTTTTTTTAAATAGCTTTTGGGTTTGGTCTCCTAGTGTCCCTATCATGCTCCATATGCAGGCTTATGTTCCTAATACTTTTGCACTCCATCTGAATGCTTAAAACTAGAGCAGTTGTTCAAATTATCTTTCCAATTGTCAATGAAGAAAGGTATTCTCAGTGTAAGTTCTATATCTCTTTTCCCCTTTCTCAGACCCCAGTTACATATACATGTGGTAGTCCTTTTGTTATAATCCTGTTGTTTCCTGAAGCTGTGTTCCTTGCTTCTTTATCCCTTTGTTTTTCAATTGTGATACTGATTCATCTAGCTTCCTGATTCTCTCCTTTGTCATCTCTATTCTGTTCTTGTGCTGATCTACTAAAGTTTCACTTACTTTTGATTTCTACAGTTGCTTTTTTTTTTTTTTTTTTTTTTTTTTTTTTTTTTTTTTTTTTTTTTTTTTTTTTTTTTTTTTTTTTTTTTTTTTTTTTTTTTTTTTTTTTTTTTTTTT
>RJWM01007165.1:0-41058 GCA_004363535.1 Dasyprocta punctata | reverse complement strand
TTATTTCTGTTCTGAAAATTCTTTACATTATTTTCAAAGGTCCTTATCTCGAGAACTTGTACTCTCTGCGTGCACTTCTCTCTTTCTCTCTCCCTCTCTCTCTCTCTTTCTCTCTCTCTCTCTCTCTGTGTGTGTGTGAGTGTGTGTGTGTATTTATACATATAATATATTTTAGATTTTTAAGAAATTGTCTCACTACGTAGTTAAGGATGGTCTTGAACTATCTGTATAATCTAGGCTGACCTCAAACTCTGGCAGTCCTCCTGCCTCAGCTTCCTGGTACTGGGGTTACAGGTGAGTGCCACCATGCCTGGCAAGAATGCTATTATTTTTGCTTTAATCTTTGATTATTTAAACACAGCCTTGAGTCATTGGAGCATCTAAGTCACTTTGGGCTTGACACTTGTGATTAACTTTTTTTATTTGGCCATAAAGACCTGGTTTCTATTAAGACTTCTAGTTGCTGCTTACAACTAGGGACGCTTCGTCAGGGTAGAGCTTGTGAGTGGGGAGAAATGGGAATTTTACTCCCTTTATTTTTCTTCTCAAAATTTTGACTCTCTTCCATACTTTGCCCTTTTTTTTTTTTTTTAAACATTATATACTCTTCATATACATGAATTTTACCTGAATTTTATCTGAGTGTGCTAGTTGTTAAAAACAGAACCAGTGTGCTGTGGTAAGCTATGATGCCCTAGTACAGTTGGTACTTTTCTTTGTTTTTTATCAGATATAATCAGATCATAAAGGCTTCTTAAAAGATTGCATTTGATATGTAAATATTATTTAATAATAAGAGATACTAAGGACTACTATGTAATAACTGGTGTGCTATGGTCTATTTAAACATTAAAACTGTTTAGTAGTATTGTTTGTTGCCACTAAACTGCTTTTTTGATTTTAAAATGTAGTACTCTCCAATTTGAGTGTGCCAAACCACCATACTTTCTAATTACAGATTGCTTTTCCTGGTTTTTGTTTGTTGGTTTTCAGCATATTGAGCTGCTGTCTTTACTTCAGTCGGTATTGTTTTCCAAAAGTCATGCTTGGTTCTCTGTAAATCCCTACTATGAGGAGGAGCATGTCCTTCTTTACTACCCTGTGCCTCCCTCCTTTTGCAGGTTGATATTAAAAGACCTACCTGTAAAATAGGTTCTGTAACATAAGAAAATGGTATTTTTGAATCAATTTCTAGGTGTGTTGTTTGGACTGGTGATGAGCGAGTCTTCTTTTATAATCCCACCACTCGTCTTTCTATGTGGGACCGACCTGATGATTTGATTGGAAGGGCAGATGTTGATAAAATTATTCAGGAGCCCCCTCATAAAAAAGGATTGGAAGACATGAAGAAACTAAGTAAGTTGTAATTAGGAATTTGTCCTCTAGTTTTAATATTTTGATAGTGTCAAAACCATTTAAGAACATTTAATTTTTAAAAATAGACCTCTTTTGGTTTGAGTAAAGTCTTTTAGACATAAAAAGTGTTAAGCTTTTGGACAAGTTTGTGGTGTTTTTTTTTGGTACTGGGGTTCAAACTCACAGTGCTGTGCCTGCCAGGCAGGCGTTTACACCACTGAGCTAAATCCCTGGCCCTAAGATTGTGTTTTATAAAATGTCTACAAGTTATTGTCCTTGCCAAGATTGTTAGTCAAAGATAGCTATGTTGGAAATGTGACTGAAATGGTCTTGAGGAAGCCTTGTAGTACCTTTTGGAACCAGTGATACAGTTTTTGCAATAATCAAAACTGTACATGGTATTTTTTATTATTTTGTTTACTAAAATTTTATAAAATACAAAATGCAAAGTTTTATAAAAATGTGTTTAGTCTTTTGAAATAGATAAGCCTTATTCCTGAGAATGTAGTGACACTTAAATCTTATGGAATTGTTTCTAAATGTACATTATATTCAGACAGCTTTTCAATGTGTTGGGCACAAATATCTGTATATAACTTTTTTGTGTATTTTTTGGTAATTGGCCTTATGTTGCTATGATTGTGTTTTTATAGACTGAGTAGTATAGAAGCATGGTCAGAAAATAATTTAGTACTTCTAATGAAACAAATCTTAATATTGATAGTGATTAAAAAATTTTCATGAATTGTGTATCTGTGGTACTGACATTTTCTGCTTATAAATAATATCCACATCAGTGCAGCTTCAGTACTTACATGGTACTGAAGGGTAATAAGCACCTGTTTTTTTCCCCTTTAGCAATATTCATTTTATAGTTAGGGTTGTAATACTTTATAACCATAGTATTGAATGAAGCCATGAAGGTATATGATTTGCTTTTGCTTTTTGAGTCTTTTTTTCAAATATTTATTTGATAAGTTGATTAATAAACATCATAGCCACCTTAAATCCTGAGTCAGGAAAGTTTTATTTTATATTTGTAAAGTTGAGGCCTGGGCAACAAACATTTCAAAATGAATTGAAAATTTAATGTAAAAGGAGAATAAGAAATACAGAATTATTATTCTTTGTTCAATGTGTTGTAAAATAAATATAAAAGTAAGTATTAGGAGGTGGATATTTTATGTAAACCATGGTTTTTTTTTTAAAAGAAAGAGTTGTGAAATATATGCATGTAACTGTTCGTAACAATATTTGAAATGTTTTTGCCAGGACATCCGACCCCGACCATGCTGTCCATCCAAAAGTGGCAGTTATCTATGAGTGCAAGTGAGTGAAATAACTATAAATTGCAACTCCTTTTTAATGGTGTTAAAGCAAGTTTTCTGGTAGGGATCAGCAGAAAGATTCTTGTTTGTATAATTCAGTGGTTCCGTGCTTATTTTCAGACAAAGTTTTAATCAAATTTTGTCTTACAGTTAAAGATGAGCAAGAATTAATGGAAGAACTTAATGAAGATGAGCCCGTTAAAGCAAAAAAGCGGAAGTAAGTAATGCACATGGTTTATGCAATTCCAGGTAGATTTACCTTTTAAAGTTAATTAGGTCATCAGTTTGTGATCAGATGGGACAGGTAATATATATGTTTTTAGGAGATGAAGTCATGAATTACTTTCTTAGGCAGGATATTAAATAGTTTTTTTTTTTACAATATAGATATGCTCTCCCTTTTGTTGCTAGACTTGGAGAAGATTGGATTGCTTAAATATGTGTAGTGGTACTTTAGTTTATTGTGACGCCAATGACATTTTAGTAGATTAACTGCATAAAATCAGTAAGTCTAAATTTTATTTAGAAAAATAATTTTTCTCCTTAATATTGACCCCCCAAAGCACCACTTCAGAGATCTCAAAAAGTCATAGAGACTTCTGTCTTTATATATTTATGTTGTGACAGCCTTATCATTAAATCTCGTTACTACCTGGTGAGGAATGGACCCATGAACTTAGTGCTTTGAGAGAAAGAGACGTTAGGAGTAGTAGAAGCATTAGTGTGACCAGTACTGTAAAGTTGAATTGGACAAAATGTGAATATTACTTATTGTGTGGGGGTGGAAGGTTGGAATGGGAGGGGGTGAGGGAGGGAATGGGACCATTATTTAGCAGCAAAAAGGAAAGTTTGAAGACATTTTTAGGAAGTGGTTAATCATAATTCTAATCAGAAAAGGACAGATTGAATGCAGCCAAATTATGGTGAGGAAATAAATATGATAACCCCTATCAAGGGTGGTTCTTTTTAAAACATTTTATTGGCAACAGTAAATTAATATACTATAGAGAATGACTCATAATGTATTACCTTGACACAGCTATTCTCATTTTTACAATTGACATTTTAGTTCTTGACCAAGAGTATTTTATTAGTTGTGTTAAAACAATTATGTTCTTGTATTAAAATTTTAGAATAAAACATGTTTTCTTAATTATTATAAATGACTGTATTCATTCTGTTTATTTACCATAATTTTGGATGTTTCTATGATGATAAACTTTTAGGTTGTTTTTAATTGTTTGTTCTTATAGACAACTCTGTAAGGTTTTTAACTGCTTTTATCAGGAGAATGTCAAAGAAGTCCTTTATGTGGATTGCCCGAGCTTCTCTATTTAGGTACAAAGCTAAAAGCCTATTTTTCCTGGCTTAGTTTTTCTTTTATTTCTTTTATTGAGATAGATAGTGATAGTTTGTATTGTGACATTTTCATTTAGTGTAATTCTATGAAGGTTATTTGTTTTTGTTTTTATATTTCTTGGATATCTTTTAACTCATTAATTATTTAAATAGTTCTTAAATAAATTATTTAAAGAGGGTATATTGTTTGGCAAATTGCTTTTACCTGTTTGTTTTGTGCATATCTTAGGTCACAGACTATGTCGTAAGTTCCTGCAGGTCACCGACTGTTTCTTCTGTTTCTTTTGACTCAGTCCCTAAGTTGCTATTACCTCTCATATTTATGGGTTAGCCTTGGTTCTGTTTAAATCTCCTGGGCTACCTATAGTTTCCTATATTAGATTTCCAGTACATTTGTGTAGGGACTATAATACTCTGTTATTAATACTGTGTATTTAGTGGATCATATTTCAGGAAGATCTATTCAAATATACCTGAGTATTACTGAATTACTTTTTTGGATTATTTACATGAATAATAGGCCTATTTCATAGTACATATGTTTTGAGAGGTGACTTGACTTCATATTTACAATGTCACTTGAGTACCACACAAGCAACGGGCCTGTCTTAGCCTTGAGTGCATTTTTGAAGGAACAAGAAGTAGAACTGTTCATTGATGAACACTTCTAACTCCTACTACTACCTAACTACTCCTGGGCCCATGTTGCTGTCTGGGACCTGTCCTTCAACTTAAATCTCAACTTATCACCCACAAAGTGAGTAATAAAAATGTCAGGTAGGTAAGGTATATATCTCACATGTCCACTTGGCCAAGTTTGCAGATACTTTAATTTTATTTTCAAAATAAATGTGTGAGATTACTAAGACTTAGTAACGTACCAATTTTTTATTAGATTGAAAAATATTTTATAAGCTCTTGAAACATTTTGGAAAATGTCATTTTTTTTCTATATCATTTCAAGATCTAAATTATATTTTGTGCTATTTGGTTCTAATACAGTAGTAGTTGTTATAAGCAGTGCTAGATAAACTTTCTATTTTTTCGTAAAATTATTCACTTCATATATCAACTAGTGCTAGCAAGAGAGCATATTGAAGGTATATTTATTTTTTTCTTAAAATTGTAGTCATTATAATATCATTAGAAACTCATTGTAATTTTATTATTAGAATGAAAGTTATTCCTTCGAGTTCATTTGAAACCCTCAGTATAATTTCTTTTTGCCAAAAATATGCTGCTCAGTAGTGAGTCTTGAAAATTCCTTAGATATTTTTAAGATTTTAGTAAGATTCCTTGTTAATATTTTATCAGCTGATGCCTTATATTTTATTTTTTATAGGAGAGACGATAATAAAGACATTGATTCCGAGAAAGAAGCTGCCATGGAAGCTGAAATTAAAGCTGCCCGAGAAAGGGCCATTGTCCCTCTGGAGGCCCGAATGAAGCAGTTCAAGGACATGCTGCTAGAGAGAGGGGTCAGAAAACAATCTTTGGGGGAGATATTTCTGTTTTGTATAAGTAATATAAATATGTCTTGCTAAAAGGTCAAATCTAAGGTTAGTGCTCATGTTGTGGGGGGGTAAGGGAACCCTATCAAATTACTGTATGTTTTTTGAAACAGCCTTTTTCCTTGGATAGTCGTATCATATTTAACTAAATGCCATTTTACTATCCTTTTAAGTACAAATAACATTTAACAATTGTTGGGTCATATAATTTTGGTGAGTAATATATATATGAGTATTTACAGAATGGCGGACTACTTCGGATAGGTAAGGTATATACAATTCCTTTAATATCTTAAATGACTTGATTAAAGGAGAACTTATAATTTATGTTATTATCAGAAGCTATTAAGAAAAAATTTTGACCTTTGGGTTATATTCACACATTGAATAAGTAAAATTGTTCAATTTTAAATTACAGCATTGTTCACAAGAGTGGAGCTAGTGTGGGAAATCAAAAAGCAAATCTTCAAGGCTTTTTCTGATGTAGTGATTTTTTAAATGTCACCCAGTAGTGGTTATTTTAATGAGTAATTAAGTGTGTGTTATTCCTATATAATATAGAAATGTTCAGAGCCAATTAGTATGGAAATTTGCTATTGCTAGTCTCCCACTGTTTGTCATTTATTAGTGATGGAAACTTCAGTGTGGTTTTTATGTCTCCTTTACAAAAAGATGTCCTGTAGATTTCAAGCAAAATTATGACCTTTATGATTTTAGACCAAACTTAATTATGAGGCAATACTTTTTTTTATTTTAAAGGTATCAGCTTTTTCAACATGGGAGAAGGAGTTACACAAGATAGTTTTTGATCCTCGGTACTTACTACTTAATCCTAAAGAAAGAAAACAGGTAAAAGGAACAATAACATAAGAAATATAAAATGTATATTCCTTGACTGCATGAATTTTGGGGAATGAGTGTTCATTTTGTTTTTTCGTTTTGTTTCTTTGTTTTGTTTTTCCTTCTTAGTACAATACTTCCATCTTAGTACATAGTTATTTATGGATCTGTGTGTAGACTTTTCTGCCTCAAATAGATATTTGCTCTTTTGGTCATGACTTTAATTACTTTTGATTTATTATAGTACTAGGGACTGAACCTATTGCTTTCTCACTGAGCTACATTTGTAAGCTCCCCCTTTTTAAAATCTCTTTATGTCTCCTATACAGTGAGAGTATATACGTTTAAGGTGGTTTGAAAACTTCAAATGCATTTATTTATTTGCTTTTTATTTGGCAAATGATACAGATTTCGAATAGAAAAATCCCAGAGTGCAGATGAGTAAAGAGGAAAAAAAATCTATAATCCTACCCAAAAGTAAGGTGACCTTACTTTTGGGTATGAGCACTTTGGTCATAGCCTTTTTGACAGTATGTGACAAGATACAGATGTAGCATGTATACGTATTATCAATAGTATCACATGCATACTACACACACTAAAGTCTATGTCTTGGTACCATCTGTTAAACTGGTTTCATTATAACCTTAGAGAAATGGCCACTGCAGAGTCTCTGCCTGAATAAAATTGTGTGAAGTCATTTTCATGGTAACTCAGTAACATGTGTCACCTCATGGTGATAACTTCATTCTCTAAAGTTGCACATGACCAACTTACAAATTATCAAATTACCTAAACCACCCCAACATTGATGTCTGTAAAGTGGTGAGTATTTGAGCCACTGGGAACGGTACTGTTGAGCTGTAAAATTTCTTTTGGTAACATAGTGTTCATCTTCAATATTTATCATCTAATGATTTAAATAATTCTCCACATGGTCTGCCCTATTTTGCATGTAGACTTAATCATGGGCTTTAATGTATAGAGAAAACTTATATAGTGTGACAGGCATGTGTTTAAATAGTTGTAATGGAAAGGCATGGCTTTCAAATATCCTTGCATTTGCATTTGAAGTGTTGTAGCTGTCTTTTTTTTCTTGTAAACTATTTATGTGTGAAGATCTTATTCTAATATCTCAGTTGATGGTACTATCAAAACAGGTTACTGAGCATTGATTCTTTACTGCCACTCCCTATATGTTAGGAAATCTACTTTTAAAACTTTTTCTACATCTAATCCTTTATTCATTATTTACCCTATGGACACTGTAGTCTAAGACACTATTATTGTCATCTATGTAGTTCTCAACATCTTTTCCCAAAACCCTCTCTCCTCTCCTTTTTCCCCCTTTCCTTCTCCTTCCTTCCTTTCTCTTCCTTGCTACTCTGTACTCATGTTCTTCTTCTTTTCTTGCTTTTTTTTTTTTTTTTGTCTTTTGAGACAGGGTCTCACTATGCAGTTCAGGCTGGCCTTACTTTGTAGCCCAGGCTGGTCTCGAACTTGCAACAATCCTCCTGCCTCAGCTTCCCCAGTGCTGGGATTACAAGTGTGCGCCACCACGCCCGGCTATGTTCTTTTTCCACAGAGCAGCCAAACTTGTTTTACTATGCAGTTCAGGCTGGCCTTGGGCTTACTTTGTAGCCCAGGCTGGTCTCGAACTTGCAGCAATCCTCCTGCCTCAGCCTCCCGAGTGCTGGGATTACAGGTGTGCGCCACGACGCCCGGCTATGTTCTTTTCCACAGAGCAGCCAAACTTGTTTTAAATTTTGAAGTTAAATTAAGTCAGTGTTCCCTTGCCTAAAACTGTCTGTAGTGTTTCCCGTTTCACTTAAGACAGTGATGGTGAGTGAGCCTTTTATAACTTTCAGTGGTAGAAACAGGCTGCTGTGTCACATGTGCCGTAAGTTTGTCATCACTGATTTAGGGTAAGATTGTAGCTCTTCTTGGTGCATAGCATTTTACATGTACTCATTCCTGTATATCCACTGAAGCTTGCTGTCTGTCTGTCTATGTAAGTATGTATGTATGTGTGTTTGTATGTATGTATTTATTGAGACACAGTCTCACTATGTAGTACTCATTAAGTAACCCAGACTGGACTTGAATTTGCAATGTTCCTGCCTCAGCCTCCTGAGTGCTGGGATTACAGGTATATGCCATGATGCTGGTTTGAAGCTCTTTTGTCATTTGCTCATTTTAGCCGTACTGGCCATGATATTCTGTGAATAAGCTTGGCACTATTTACTGTTTTCTTTGTCTGGAATATTGTTTCTTGAGGTGTTGGTATAGCCAACTCCATCATTTCATTCAGGTACTTTTCAAAGTGCTTTCAATCAGTCTACATGAATGTTATCTCTTTGCCTTCCTTATTTTCTGTGTAGCACCCATAGTACTGATCGTATAAAATTATATTAGTTATCACCGGCCTCCCTCTACTATGTAAATTGTATTAGGAGCTTTGCCTTGTTCTTGCTCTGTGTGTATTGTCTGGATGAGTGCTTAATCTAAATATCTTAGAAGACTTACTGTGAAACTTTGCGAGTTACTCTTCATGTCGCTGAGTGTTATCATTTCTGTTTAGGTGAAATTGTGATAATATGTTGAGAATTAAAGTTCTTTCCCAATTTTGGGAGCATTCTGCAAGCTGATGGTGATTATCTCCTTAATAAAATAATGCTTTAGCCAGGTGTGGTGGCCTGTAATCCCAGTAGTTGGGAATCTGAGGCAGGAGGATCATTTCAAGTATGAGACCAGCCTGGGCTACAAAGTAAGCTCAAGGTCAGCTTGAACTATATAGCGAGACCCTATCTCTAAAAGACCAATATAAATAAATGAATGAATAAAATAATGCTTAAAAAGAGAAAAGTGTTAGTAGTCTGTCTGAAGCAAAAACTATAAAATTTTTATGCCTTTTACTTAGACTTTTCTGAAAACTTGGTAAGAACTGAGAGGGAAGAGAGGTTAACTTACATTAAATTATGTATATTTTTTATTTGCAGGGAGAAATTGATTAGGAGAAACCAGAAAGGTGTTAGGTTACACATTTACACTTTGTAGTTTCATAATCTGAAATTTGCTTTAAGAAAGAATTTCACTGGAAATGATTTAAAATTACATCTCATTCAGTTCTTTTTTTAATTATTTGTAGGATTACATATAGTTTACATCATATAAAAGATGTACTAATCGATTTTTATTAGTACATGTTTGTAGTACATGATTACATTCATTGTGGGGAATTGGTACCTGTGTATAACACATCTTAAATTTTTTAAATTTTCCCTTTCTTCTCCCCTCCTTCAAAAGATGTATTTTATATAATTGTAACCATAAATTTTAGTGTATTTTTCTTTAATCTTGTTATGAACAGAAGATTACCTAAGGGATCAAAAAATGTTTTTACTTGTTTTGTTATGATAAATTTTTACATGAATAATATTTTTCAAAAAGGCAGACTGTTTCACATAGGATTTTAGGTACTGTTATAGATTGTAGTTAGGCTAACACCTTAAAATAAGTTGTCTCTTACTTCAAAGTAAATAGTTTAACATAGTATGTGCTGTTGGGAGTTTTTCCTTTTTTTTTTTTTTTTTTAAGGTCTTTTTGAGACAGGGTCTCGCTGTGCAGTTCAGGCTGGCCTTAAGCTCACTTTGTAGCCCAGGCTGGTCTTGAACTTGAAACTGTCCTCCTGCCTCAGCCTCCTGAGTGCTGGGATTAGAGGCATGCGCCACCACACCTGGCTTGTTGACAGCTTTTTAACACTGATAGTATCATATTAAAGTGACATTACTGACAGAAATCAGCCTTTACTAGTGTGACTCAAGATTGTCAATCTAGGCTACTGCTGAATCAGTGTCAAATTATATATTAAATTTTATTGGTATGAAAAATAGTGGAGACTTATATTTGTAGTAAACTTTTATTTTGAAGAAAAATCCACATACAGAAGTCTATAAGTCATTAGGGAAATTAAGAAAATAATTGCTTTAAACTGTTTTATGAAAATACAGCCAAGCTTTTTGGGAAGCATGACAGAAATAATTAGGAGAAACGTGGGAGCATAACAAAACCCTGGCTTTCTCTGAGATACTCACCTCAAAGAGCTTTTTCCTGGGCTGTACCAGAGGAGGGGACATGAAATTTTTTCTTGAACCTCAATAGAAAATCAATATAAATTCCCTTAGACTTGATATGTTATGGAAGACTTTTTAAAGAAAGTATTATAGGAAAAAAAGAGTTGGAAACAACCCCATTCCTCCCTTCCTTCTGCATGTAACTAGCTTTGATATGATTTACAGCAATGCTGTATTTAGAGGGTATTGAAAATGGCCTACGTGTCTAGTAGTAGGGACCAGCAAGTTAATGGTATATGTATTGATACAGTTTTTAAAGACTAATGATTAGATACTGTATATATACCTGTGAAAGAGATGTCTAAGGTCTTTCTTAGAAAACATTTTTTTCCAGTTTATTTCATGCAAAGATGTCGATTACTCATATTTAAAGAGCCAACTAGTTCCATGCTAAATGTTAGGGGAAAAGTGACTGTCCTAGTATTTTTATTTTCCTATAGCTCTCTCACAGAGCTTTCTGATTTGCTTCAGTCTAGGCTGGGTACACTCTGCACCTGCCAAGTAGCTATCATCTGGGATTTGCTTAATTTTTCCTTTTGGGATTATGGTGATTATAACTTATTCCCTACATCATAAATCTTTTCTGTTTTGTTTTACCCATTTTGATGCATTCCATCCTTTAGTTTGGGGATAGAAGATACAAGGGAAGTATATATATGTATATTTGATGCCATATACGTTTGAAAAGGCCTTTTATTCCATTCTTATTTTGAAGTATGTGGCTAGCTAAGGAATTTGGAGTTGGAAGTGTTGTCTTTCAGGACTTTGAAAGCAGTGCTCTGGTACTGGTTTTTATTGTTGGTTTTGAAGCGTTTCTGTTATCTGTTCATTTATTTTTCCTGCTAAGAGTCTGTGTGGGTCTTCTCTTGCTCCTTCTAGTTCTGCCACATCTTGGTGGTGTGCATTGTCTTCCCTGGTGGATGAGTTTAGGAGTCCATTGTGCTGGGCTCATGGTGACCTTTTCAACATGGGAGAATCTTTCACTACCACCCCTCATGGGTTTCGTACCACCCCTCACTGTTTCGTAGTTCTGAGACAGAGAAGCTGGATTGGTTCTCAAAAATTTGTGTGTTTTCTCCTAGTTTTTACTTTTTTTCTAAACCTCCTATATGATTTTCTTACCTTTGTCAACGCTGCAGTTAGATTTTTCATTTCTTCCCTCTTTTTGTAATCACTAAAAGCTTTGTGGGCCTTTCTGTCTGTCCTTCCTTCCTTCCTTCCTTCTTTCCTTCCTTCCTTCTTTTTCTTTCTTTCTGCTTTCCTGAAGGGAGATTCCCCGCCCCGTACCGGGAATTAAACTCACAACCTTACTCCTGCCAGGCATGAGCTTCAGCCACTGAGCCCAATTCCTGGCCTTGATTTTTCTTGTTTTACAATTGTAATAACTCCGGAGTAATTTAGATTTTTTCTTTCAATTTTTTGTTTTCTGGCATAATCTGTAATTCTGCCAAGTTTTTTCTGTTTAGGGATTAGTGTTTCATGTTAGAGTTCCATGGTGTCAAAGCCCTTGCCTTGTAATAAAACGCGAAGTACTGAGAGACTGTTTAGATGCTTGTATCATCTTTGTGGGCCTTCACGGTTTGGAACTTTACAGCAAGGTTTTTGTTCTCAGTGTGCAGTTTTGCCTCAGGAGACGTTTTTGAAAGAAGGAACAAGTTGCTACTTTGGCATTATGAGCATACACATAAGTGGGGAAAAATATTACAGAATAAATGTGAAGCTTGATTACATTTTGGTGAAAATAATTGCCTTACACATTGAAATAAAATTATCCTGTAGATTCCATATTGTTGATTTTTTTTTCTTTATAGGGAATTTGGGATGACTATGATCTCTCTTATACATCTCTAAATTCTTTGAAATATTTATAGCAAGTGAAGGGGTGCTGCTGGCATATAGGGAGTGGCTAGAGGCCAGGGTTACTGTTCACCATTCAGCCTCCAAGTGTTTATTGTGCCAAGGCTGAGAAATCTGATATAGAGTGACTAAGACTGTTTTGTGAGAATTCCCTGAGCCAGTATCTTTTAGGCTGGGCACATTCCCAATAAGAACTTCCATTCTCGTGGTAGGAAGAAAGTCTTGGCTGCTTTGGTTATGAGAGAATCTGGCAATCTGGAATATCTTATTCCTAATTTGTGTTCACCAATCTGGTGATACTTTGTTTTACCTTTTAGAGTAGAAATTAGCAGATATTTACTGGAAAGAGTCAGGTAACTAATATTTTAGTAGGCCATGTTATGTGTGCTGTATGATTGCTGTTTTAGTGTGAATGTATCTGTAGACAGTCTGTAAAGAAAGGGCATGATTGTTTTCAAATCAGCCTGTATTTATGAATCCTAAAATTGAAATTTCATTTGATTTCCATGTGTCATAAAATTTGCTATTCTTTTCCAACCCACTTACTGTAAGCGGTATTCTTTGAACTATACAAAAATAGTCTGAAGGATTTGGTTTGCCAACCCTTTGCTCAAGAGAACAGCCATTTACCTTTTATTAGGACTGAAGAGTGGCATTGAATGGAAACTTTAAAATGTTGAAGAGGAGATTTAGCAGTTCAACTGCTTCTTAAGCAACTTTTTTTGTCAATTACTCCTTGTTTATTGTAGCTGCATTACACTTACAATTTTTGTGTTTGTGCTGTCAATTCCTTAGCTATTTGAGGATTTTTGTAGCCATAGATAGATAGATGGATGGATAGGTTTACATCTTTGTTTCTTTGACTGTGGGATTATATTCAGTTCTTTCATGTCCATTACATTCTTTATCACTTCGCTGCTTCACAGCTTCCCAGGTGGCTCTTTTTGTCATTTCTCTGCCATTGTTGGTTTATGACTTAAAAATAAAATTTCCTTTCATTTTGGTAGTGTTTGAAGAACTGCATGTTGAGTTCATCATTTTTTTTTTTTTTTCTTTCAGCACCAGGGATTGAACTCACAACCTCACGCCTGCCAGGGCAGGCGCTTAAGTCATTGAGCCAAACTCCCGGCCCTGGTTTTTTGAGGCAGGGTCGCACGAGTTCATCATTTTGAGTGTACATTATTAAATGGGAGAAGTGTTATAGAATAGATGTAAAGCCTGAATGAGTTTTGGTGAAAATAATTGCTTTAAGCATTGAAATAAAATTATTCTGTAAATTCCATACTGTTGATTTTTTGTTTGTTTGTTTTTGTTTTTCCTTATAGGGAATTTAGGAGACCTATGATTTCTCTCACACATTTCTGAATTTGTTTTGTTTTTTGAGACAGGGCCTTGCCGTATGGTTCAGGCTGACCTCAACTAACTGTATAGCCCAGGCTGTCTTCAAGCTCATGGCGATCCTCCTGCCTCAGCCTCCTAAGTGCTGGGATTATAGGCATTTGCCCCATGCCTGGCTTTTTAAATTCTTTAAAATAGTTATAATATCTATTGAAGGAAAATTACAATTAAAGAGGCTTTTAACTATTTTTTTATTCTAGAGGTCCAAGCAGACAGTTTTATGCTTGTGTAATACATTGTTGAAATTTAAATTGAGACTTGCTATTTTTAATTACCTATATTTAATGTATTTTTTCTACTACAACTTGGGCAGACTTTTTGGTAGGTAAGTTACGTGTATAAAATACTGACTTGTCGTATTGATACATTTTGTGATAGGTGTTTGATCAATATGTAAAGACCAGGGCAGAGGAAGAACGCAGGGAAAAGAAAAACAAAATAATGCAAGCCAAGGAAGATTTCAAAAAAATGATGGAAGAAGCAAAGTTCAATCCAAGGTATGTGGTTTATTACTGTCAAAAATCAAAAAAGTACGTGAATATTCACCAAAAAGCCCCCACTTTCATGTGGCTGTGTATTGATATCTTGTGGATTTCTGAATATTTGAACACGAAAGTCCCTTATTTGATTATTGGTTTCTGCCTTTCTAATCATTTTGTGAAATGTTTCCTTTCAAGAAATGACACCCTTCCCCCCCCGCCCCGCCAGGTGCCCTAAGAAGGGTGCTTTCGAATTAGATGTTTCCCTGTGGGGAATAAGTTCTCTAGAAACTTGTTAATGGCGTAACGTTTATCCCTGTCTTCATAAAATTTTATGCAGACAAGAAACGTTATTTGGATCAAATTGGAGTGGTGAAGGAACTTTCATTTTGGAGTTTTCTAAACATCCAGATTGTGTCTGGCATTTTCAGTCAACCTGTTAATATGTATTGAATACATGTAATGACGTGAAGAAAGTGAGACTTTTTTTGGGTACTGAGGATTGAACGAAAGTGAGACATTTTAAATATGTATGTGTAGCATATAATAACAGTAATAGAAAGTATGGAGTTTTATATGCTTAAGCTTTTTTTTTTATCTTTTTGAGACGGGGTTTCATTGTACAGTTCAGGTTGGCCTTGAGCTTACTTTGTAGCCCAGGCTGGTCGCAAACTTGCAACGGTCCTCCTGCCTCAGCCTCCCAAATTGTGGGATTAGAGGCATGAGCCACCACGCCCGACTCTTAAGCATGTATTTTTAAATGCACTCAGATGTGTCATTGGATCTCAGAACAGTCAGTATGATATAGGTACTCATCAGTCTTCTTTTTGTTTGGTACAGGGGATCGAATTCATCACCTTGCGCTTGCCAGGCAGGTGCTTGTGCTGCTGAGCTAAACCCCCAGCCCTCAGCAGTCTTGTTTTACAAATAAGGAAAGTAAGACAGTCATACTGTGGGTAGGGAGAATTGTTATTTACAGCTCATTTATGATAGTGTTATTAAATTGCTGTGGATACCTCAGTACATGAAATTGGTTTTTCCTGTTTTGCCCAGGTTGAGATTGAATTCCTGGGTTCAGGCAAGCCTCCAATCTCAGCCTCCCAAGTGCAGGGACTTAAGTGTGCTGCCAGTTTCTGTGAATTCCTGTCATCTGTCTGACCATGTCCATGTCCATTTCTGTCTCGATCATAATATTGGATGTCAAACCTATGCCCTTGTGCATACTAGGCAAGTGCTGTAGCACTGAACTACATCCCTAGCCCGTAGAGCATTCCTAAAACTGTAGGGTAGAACCATGGGTTAAATGATACTTTTAATGAAATCATCTTACTTACATAGTTATTGATAGTACAGGTAGGGAAGAGTGATGACACCTTAGTTACTTTTTCTCATTGCTGAGACAAAATTCCCAACACCCAAAGTTAAAGGAGGAAAAGTTTATCTCATGAAGTTTCGGTCCATAATCAAGCGTCTCCAAGGCAGAGAGGCATTGCAGAGGAGAAACAATTCATGGTGGGCAGAGGGAAGCAAAGTAGTAAGTGTTAGGCAACGACACTAGCCTGCTTTCTGTCCTTTGTATTTTATGGGGTGGGTAGCACTCACACCCAGGATGGGGCATCCTTAATCCTACCCAGAACTATGGCAAATCAATCAGTGCACTAATTTAGTAATCATACACCCTTGATCCCAGCCTCACACACTAGATCCAGATACCTCTGAAAAGCCCCACCTTGACTGCATGAGGCTTTTGGCGGGGACATATACATACAAACCATAACAGACAGTGTTGGAAATAGTGTTTTTAATATTGTAATGAAATACCAGAAGAGTGAAAACAGTAAGAGAAAGTTAAGGTGTTGGTGTTATTTGTGGCTAAGAAGAATGAATTCATGGGTCACAGTAGTTGAGTCTGGGCTATAAAAGACATTTTAGGGGTAGTTGAGGAAATGTGAGTATGGATATTATATATTAAAGGACTATTAATGAATTTTCTCACATTATTTTAGTTATGACAGTAAAAGGGTTTACTCAGGAGTTGCGAGCTAAAATATTTATAGATGAATGTCGTCTAGCTTTTTTTCAAATCAGTGAAATGTATTTATTAAAACTTTTTATAGGTCTGGGAATAACAAATTCTAGAGGTTTCTCTTTAGTAGATATAAATCCTACTGTATCATGTACCCTACTGGTATTGTTTTTGGGCAGACAAAATTGAAGGGGTCTGTACAATCAGGTCACTTCATAAAATAAAATCAGCAAGCAGCTACGTTGGTACGTTATCTCTAGCATGTAGATTATGACCATTTTTATTTATTTTTTTTTATTTTTATTTTTTTTTGCGGTACTGGGGATTGAACTCACAACCTCGCGCCCGCCAGGGCAGGCGCTTAAGCCACTGAGCCAAACCCCCAGCCCTGGTTTTTTTTTTTGAGGCAGGGTCGCACTATGTAGCTCAGGCCGGCCTTGCGCTCGCGTTGTAGCCCAGGCCGGCCTCGAACTCACAACGCTCCTCCTACCTCAGCCTCCCGAGTGCTGGGATTAAAGGCATGCGCCACCATGCCCGGCTGTTTATGACCATTTTTAGTAAGCAGAAGAAAAAAATGAAGAAGAACTTAAAAGTGAGAAAATACTATCCATTATTAAGTTGGGAAAAGACCAGTTGGTAGAGCTAGTAAATGTGACAGGAAAAGGATGATTGGGGAGAATTACTTAACTGCCTGTCTCTTTTGTGTCATTCTGTTTTTAATGTAAATTTCAGGCATATTTGCCATGGTCACCTATACTTCCTTCTCTCCATCCCTTACCACCAACTTAATTGTTTCCCTCAAAAGCATTTTTTTCTTTTACCAGGTCTATTTTAAAACAGTGCTTTTCTGTGTTGAGTTATGCAAACACATCTCCACAGGAATCTAATGCTAAACTTCCATTTTAGTGTCTTACAATAAAAGATATTAAATATCTTACCTATTATAAGTAATGTCTAAAATAATTCTCACTTTTACACTTTGAGTTTTCATTTTTTAAAAGTTTTTAAGCGTAGTAATATAATATGCATTTTAAATTATAAAGCAAGGTGCTTAATTTACTATGAAAACAGATTTAATGTACTACATGTGATCCCTGCTCCTTTTTATTTTACCTTATACATTTTTGTTTTACCTGAAAATTTTATTATGGTTGCATGTATATTGTTCAAACCAAGTTGGCAATACTTTCTGTTTAAAATGTTGAATGTTTGAAAATTGATCAAATTATGAGTAATTTGATTGTATAGAAAAGGTTATTATAACCTGTCTTTGACTAGCAGTAGTTTAAAAATACCATGTTACCTGAGTGCTGTTCCAAATTTTCAGTTAGTATTTTAAATTCTGAATTCTAAGTTAACCAACTAGTTTCTCTTTAAAATTAAAGGTATAAGGGCCGGGAGTTTGGCTCAGTGCCTTAAGTGCCTGCCCTGGCAGGCGCGAGGTTGTGAGTTCAATGCCCGGTACCGCAAAAAAAAAAAAAAATAAAATAAAAAAAAATAAAATAAAATTAAAGGTATAAGTTAGTCTTTGTTTTAACACAGAGAGGAGTATTTTTTACATTGAAATGCTGTAGTATTTAAGGGGAAAATAAACTTAATTTTTGCTTAATAACATGCTAAGTAAGAGTTGCTTTATTTTCATTAAATTCTTACTGTATTAAATGAAATCTTGAAATATTAAATATTTACCCAATATATGTTAAAGCTTGTAAGTCATGGACAGTTCTGTTTTTAATACCATACTTAGCGCTTATTGGCCTCATCTTTTTATTTAGCCTCTTTGGAGTTTGCTAAGATTTTGGGATCTAAATTGTTATTTTTCATCAAATTTGTCAAGTTTTTGGTTAGGGTTTTTTTTTTTTTTCCTTCATTTACTCTTTTTGCCTTTTGGGATTCTATTTAATACATATATTGAAGCTCTTGATACTATCTTAGTCTTTTTTTGTTTCTTTTGATTAGGTAATTTTTATTGATCTAATTGCATGTAAGTGGCTATTTTACTGTGTCTACTCTCAAACCTATTCAGTTAAATTTTCCTAATCTATGTAGTTAATATCCTTTTTATATTTTCCATATATTTGTTGAAATTTGCTCCTGTTCATTAAGACCGTGTTTCTAGTCATTTTAACTGATTTTTTTTTAATTCTTTCAATGTGTTTATAATAATTTTTAAAAATAGATGTTGCTGGGTGTGGCATTGCATGCCTGTAATCCCAGCTCTTTGGAGGCTGAGCCAGGAGGCTTGCTGTGAGTTTGAGGCCAGCCTGGGCTGCATAGTGAATTCAAGGCCAGTCTGAACTACACAGTGAAATCCTTTCTCAAAAAACAAACAAAAAATTGACTACTTAGGATAACATCTTGACATCTTGGATTCAGTTTCTATTGAAATCTAAATTTTAGCTTTCCATGAATTACATGTCTTGGAAAATTTTTTAACATTGTGAATAACTGAGACTCTAGAATGTATTATCTTTCATTGATGAATGGAGGTTTTTGTGTCAGTAGGCAATTTCTGGCCGCCTTCTTCCTTCCTTCCTTCCTTCCTGGTACCAGGGATTGAACTCAACCTTGCACCTGACAGGCAGGTGCTTAGGCCACTGAGCTAAATCCCCGGCCCTATTTTTTGGGACAGGGTCTCACTATGCAGTTCAGGCTGGCCTTGAACTCGCTTTGTGGTCCAGGCTGGTCTCGAACTCACAAGGATCCTCCTGCCTCAGCCTCCCAAGTGCTGGGATTAAAGGCCTGTGCCACCACGCCTGGCTTGCCCTCTTAATTTTGGACTCGATTTTTTAGGGGAGATCTCTGAAAGTGGGATGTCTTTCCTGCTTCCCAACTGTCTCCTCTGTGGTTCTTTGTGGACGGTGTTGGCTTGATATTACCAGCAGCATTGGGTCTCCAGTGTCTTTTTCTTTCAACCCGGTAACAGCATGGTATAGGACATGGCCATTCCCTGTTCTTGACCTCATCTGTGGACTTTTTGGGAATCATTTGTAGATTGGGTTCTTCTGGGCACCCTCCTTCATAGATTTTTTTTTTCTTTAGCACCCAAACTCGTATCTTTGCCTCCTGCTGTTTGGGGGGCCACTGTGCTCTGCTTGCATTCAAGGTCTGTGTACCTAGGAAAATTGCCTGAAGGTTATTCATTTCCCTTTTTTCTGGCATCTCAGTCTTACTTTGTATATTGTTAACCACCTCATATTTTGTTCAGTTTAGACTCTAACACCCTGCTGCCACCACTGCAACCTTTTTGATATTTTGAGATAGGAGTCTCACTATGTAGTTTAGTCTGGCTTTGAACACAACTCATGGTTTTCCTACCTCAGCTTCTTAAAGTCTTATTAGATGTGTGCCACCACCACATTTGATTTCTCTTGTCTTTATAAATATAAATGAATGAATGAATATCCCTCTAGTTCTGTGCTGATGGCATATCAATCAGTGACCTCATTTGGATTTTTAGGCCTTTTTTTATTCCTTCCTGTGACTCATTATTCACTGTTTAGGCAGATTTTGGATCCAGATGTCTGGCATATATTCGTGCTAGGAAAATGGCATTTGTGTTATACTTTTCTACAAGCAAAAATAGCTCAACCAAAGTTAGTGCATCTACCATTTTGTTACAGAGCTACTTTTAGTGAATTTGCCGCCAAGCATGCTAAAGATTCAAGGTTTAAAGCAATTGAAAAGATGAAAGATCGAGAAGCATTATTTAATGAATTTGTGGCAGCTGCACGGAAGAAAGAGAAAGAAGATTCGAAGACCAGAGGTGAGAAGGTAAGATTCCAGTGGTGTGATTGATGGGGGGGAGGTGAATGGAAAAGGGCTCATCTGGTGCTGTGTTTCTAATTTCATTAATGGGCATACATAATTGGGCCTCTATTTACTGTTAATTCTTTAAAATTAACTTTTGTAATGGTTTATACTGCTCATAATGCTTATTTTAGTAATTTTACTGGACTATATAGGTTGCTTTGAATTTTATTAACACTCAGAAGTCTGGTAAGCTGTTTTTTAGGACAGCCATTTCAGTGATGCTTGCTAAGTGGCTGGTAAGATTTCAAGATTCTTTAAGGTGATAAAAATTGAATTTCAATCCATTGATTTTTTTTTTTTTTTTTTTTTTTTTTGGTACCGGGTATGGAACTCACCACCTTGCGCTTGCCAGGCAGGCACTTGTGCCACTGAACTAAACCCCTGGCCCAATCAATTGAATTTCAAAGAACTGTTTTTTTACCCTGTAAAAATAGCATTTTAGTGACTTTATAATCTTTTAGTAAACATATCTTACATATAAATTATTGCTTATCAAAATTAAAGGTTAGCTATTAAAGATTAATGAGTTCCAAATGTCATTTGATAATAATGTTAGGAATAAAGAGGAGCTCACCACTGAAGAGCAGACTGGTAAGGAGGTGGCACCAGTGGTGCGGAGCCTTCAGAACAGGCAGCGCTCTCCTCAGTGTCCCGGAGCGCTGTGTGCGTCCTCTGGGGAGAGGACCTCTGGGAGCCTAATCATTCTTGACATTTAAAGATATTACAAATTCTATTAAGAAATGTTGTTTGAGAATTAATACTAATCTTATTGGGAAAAGGCCTCTTTCATTAAAATAGTGATAGTATTAGGTAAAACAGCCTTTACAGACATGATCTGAAAGTTTTTGACTATCTGATTTATTGGGCTTTAAAGTAAATCTTTCCAGAATTATTTTATTGTTAACTTTTTTTTTTAAAGGTTATACCTGTTAGGAAATGTGTAAAGTCACATTCTTTGTAAACATTTTATATTTTGAATTAGTCATGTTAATAAATGGTTACTTTTAGCAAAATCTTCCTGATTAAAGAAGATCAAGTAAATAAATGTTTGGTATTGTATGATTGCTTTTATACAGATTAATGTATTTCTCTTTGCATTTGTAGCTTATTTTCTAGACACAGTTTTTGTAACGTTCATGTATTTTTAACAAGTGGATGGATGTTACAGTTTTGTCCGTGTAGCCTTTCAGTTAGTTCATTAGATAGCTGTTAATCAGTGACAAAGTATTAAGGGATTCCCTAGTGAGGAGAGAATTGGTAGCTCTGTGTGGTGACTTTAGCCTCATGCAGTTGTGGTAGTTGACATTCTTTTAGTCTTTTTTTCCTTTGGAAGTGGTGATACTTGCGCCCAGAACGTGTTAATTTTAAAAAAGAAATTAAATAGACATGACACCTAAATAAGTCTAACATACTCAACTTTATTTTCTTTTGATTGTAAAATTTTTAATTCTCTAAATTGTAGGTTTGGCTTTATACTGGTACTAAATCAAAAATAGTAAGGCAGGACATTGCTAAAAGGAAGCTTTTTCAGAAAGTTTAAAGAATGTAAGATCACTTACTAGTCCATCAAAGGAGAAGTCTTCAAAGTAAGGGTTTTCAAATATAGTAGATTTGTATTCACGTTCTGAGAAGTATTTGGTTAATGAAGTTTTTTGCCTCTTTCATGACTTCCATTGTGTTATTTGTATTCTTATGACGTAAATTGGTTGTTGGGGCTGGGGATTTAGCTCAGTGGCTCAGCGCATGCCCGATAAATCTGAGGTCCTGAATTTGATTCCCAGTACCCCCCACACCCCCAAAAGTTGTTTCTGCTATTTTAAAAATCACATTGTAACCTGTAATGGATAATATCAGTACGAGCAGCACGAGGTATTGGAATTAATAGCTGAATAGTGCAGGTTTTGAAATAGCCACTTGCTGAGTCAAAACCAGTGAAGAACATTTCTTCTGATGAAATCTTTTTTTCTTAACATTTTTGAGTTAAAGGTACATTCATTTTGATTGTAGCTTTTACCATTTTTCATTATATTAAAAAAAAAGCCCTTAAGTTTTTTTTTACTTAATTTGTGCTTATTTTGTCAAATCAAATTTTTACGCTCAAAATTTTATTGTTCTTTATTATTGTAACTACTTTTTATAAAATTGTAGTTCAAATACTTTACGTTTTGAAACAGCACATTGAAATGACCTGTTACGGAGTTGATTCTGTGTTATAAAGCGGTTGCCCTGTTATGAAGCTCTCCTTTAAATTGCCTACTGAGTATTTTTGTAGGGAAGAAAACAGGACTAATCCGTGGATTGAGCCTAGTGATAAATGACATTTTCTGACATTTATACAACTGTCAAACAACTCTCATACAGGTAATAATAGCCTCAGGAAGCCATTTATTTTTTATTTATTTATTTTTTTGTGGCACCGGGGATCAAACTCACAGCCTCACGCTTGCCAGACAGGTGCTTAAGCTCCCTGGCCCTAGTTTTTTGAGGTAGGGTCGCACTATGTAGCTCAGGCCGGCCTTGAATGTGCCACCTACCTCAGCCTCCAGTGTGCTGGGATTAAAGGCATGCGCCACCACGCCCGGCTTCAGGAAGCCATTTAAACCTGTGGTGGTAATGTCCACAATGAAAGGAAGTTAAAATTTAACTTGATTTGTAGTTCACTTGTTTACACATCACACATTTTAAAACTACTAAATGAGAACTTTTCTTTATAGGTTTCATGGCTAATATTCAAAGATTGCTTTAAGTTAATACAAATTCCTGTGGCTTAGAAAAACTATTTGGTACAAATTGCATAATTTTATTTAATATAAACTTTTATCTTCTACCAAAAGCACTTAAGAATTTAGTGTTCATCATTTTAGATATAAAAGTAGGTCAGAGGGACCAGGGATTTAGCTCAGTGGTGTAAGTGCCTGTCTGGCAAGCACGAGGTTGTGAGTTTGATCCCTGGTACCCCCCTCCCCGCCCAAAATGTAGGTAAGAAAAAAAATTATGTTGCATCATTATAAGTGGTTTCCTAATGACTGTGGGTTTTTTGTTTGTTTTTTTGAGACAGGGTCTCACTGTGTAGGCCAGGCTGACCTTGAATTCACTCTGTAGCCCAAGCTGGCCTCAAACTCATGGTGATCCTTCTGCCTCAGCCTCCTGAGTGCTGGGATTACAAGCATGTGCCATCACACCTGGTTTAATAACTGTCTTTCTATGATTTTTTTTCATTAATCTAAGCAAAGTCAAGAGCCATGTTGAGTACTAGAGAAATCCTGTCTTTTTATGATTTTTGTCATTAATCTAAACAAAGTCAAGAGCCGGGTTGAGTGCTCGAGAAATCCATAGCTGATAGCTCTTTTTAAAAAGTTTCTGATGTAGAGATTGTTTCTCACAACCTTACAAATTTTTTTTTCTTTCCAAAAGAACGTGAGTCTCCTTTTTAGTCAATCTTCTAATATAAGAAATGAGGTGGTGAGAGGCGTTGATAGTATGGGAATAACTATCCATTCATTTTTGTGCCCACACATTTTATATTCTGACTCAGTTGCTAATTTCTTACTCCCTTGGTCAAGGAGGAAGGCAGAATGTTCTCCCACCTGTGGTGGGGGAAGTTCTTGACATCAGCAGAATCCTTTATTAAAATGACTTCAGCTACCTTGAGTATGTTTTGTGGTGGGAGTACAGAGTAATTCATGTGAGTCTAAATTTAAAAACAGGGCCTCAAAAGTCCATCTTGATGTTAAAAGCATTTTGCTCTCAATTCATAAGTCTGAGTCCTAGCAAAAAATAAACGTGGCTCAGTGCAAATTTATATTCTCTATGAATATGTGGCAGTAAGATCAAAACTTAATCCCCCCAATTTTTTTAAATATTTAGATCTTCATAAAATATGACTTACACTGAATTTAGGTATATTTTAAATGGGAGCTAAATATAGGTTTTTTTTTTTCCTATTTCCAATAAAGGAGTAGTTCTGTTACTTTTTTATTAAGTCATACTTATTCTACTCTGTTTTTTGAAAGTTAACTGTTCTCATATTTAAGGTAAGTTTTTTTTCTTTGTAAATATTTAGAGATGAGAAATTTCTCATCTTCCTTATTCCATTACCTGTTTTAAATATAGATCAAATCGGATTTCTTTGAACTGCTGTCTAATCATCACTTGGACAGTCAGTCTCGGTGGAGTAAAGTAAAAGACAAAGTGGAAAGTGACCCACGTTACAAAGCAGTAGACAGTTCATCGATGAGAGAAGATCTTTTTAAACAGTATATTGAAAAAATAGCCAAGGTAACCATTTCTTTTACTTGTACTGTTACTGAAGTATAAAGTAGTTACTTCAGCAGTTTGTGGGGTTTGAGATTTTTCTGGTTGTTATTCTTAATGTATAATTCGGTAGTAGTTGATTTGGAGATGGGGTACAATGCTTAGATATATGTATTCTTGGTAAAAACTAGATTTGAAGTACTTGATTTGACCAGCTAATTACTCTGTGAAAATGTATTTTGATGGAGGTAGTAAAAAGTATAATGTAATTTTACTTTTACAGAACTTAGATTCAGAAAAAGAAAAAGAGCTTGAAAGGCAAGCCCGCATTGAGGCAAGCCTTCGAGAACGGGAAAGAGAGGTTCAGAAAGCTCGTTCTGAACAAACAAAAGAAATAGATCGAGAGAGAGAGCAACACAAACGAGAAGAAGCCATTCAGAATTTCAAGGCGCTTCTGTCTGACATGGTATAATTCAAACTTGGTTTTTTTGCCTTCTAAGGTACTATTAGAAATCAAAGATATCTTATGAAAATTTTAATTTTTTAATTGACTAGGAGATGATTTAAATTGTTCAACAGCATTTAAAAATTGGATACTTGGTTTTAGCTTTGTTAGGATCGTCCTATTGTTACTTAACAAGTTCAGGAATTAGATGTTTTATTTACATGAAAATTTGTAAACGTTTAGCCTGAGAACTTTTTTATTCTTGATGAAAGTCATCTTAATCTGTTACATACTTACCTGCTGTAGTAATAAAATGTGCTGAACATAATTGGACTTTTTCCTTGATGATTTAGGGTCATCATTGTGATGATCACTTATTGTATAGATAGATGGTATGAGATGTAGCACTGGAGGGGTACTGACCCTGGGCAATCCCTTAAAACTTTCTTGAAAATCCTTCTGCCTTAGGGTTGTTGAGGTATGTAGGATTTTTTTGTCCCTACACTGACTGCCCCTAGACTGCTATGCTGTGTTACTTGTTTGTTCATGACTGTTGTTACCATGTTTCCTACATTGTTTCTTTTCTTTCATTAATTGTGGCTCTCGTTACTTATGTTGCTTCTTTTTCCTTTGCTTCTGTTTTGTTTGTTTGTTTGTTTGTTTTGCATTCTAGATAATTTTAGTAGTTTTGAATTTTCTCTCCTGACAGCTAACATTCCCCCAAATTTATCTGATTTGTCATTCTTTTGATTACTTGTAGAAAATGAAGGTTCTCCATACCCAGTTACCTAGAGGTCAAAGTCTACTTTTTAACATAATATATAAAACCATCCTCTCTTTATTTTTCTACCTACATATTACCTTATCATCTTGCTTTCCTCGCCTGTTCCTTAAGCTCCAGCCTTGCCGAACTTCTGATGACCCCCACCATTCTACCATCGCTTTATGCCATTTCCTGTATATAGAATGCTTCGAAACTGTTCCCATTGCGGTGCAGTTATTCAAGCACGTGCAAATTTCTGTGAGGCTGCTCTCTGCTCTGATAGCCAGATTCCTCTTCATTTTTCCTTTTACCACACTTGGGCTCAGCATGCACTTCTGCATATATTTGCTTTTATTTCTGTCTTTAAAAAAAGGTGACAGCATCTAACTTATTTTGTAGTTCCAGTGCCAAGCATTATATTTAGATGTTTGATAAGTGGTGGTTAAATAAATACTGTCATTTTTTTTTTCAGTCTCTCATATTTCCTAGGATTGGCAACGGGATAACATAACTTTCTTCCCGTTCTTTTTCGTTTGTTTGTTTTTCTTGCCAGTACTAGAGATTGAACTCAGGGCCTCTGCACCTGAGCTGTATCCACAGTCTTAAAACTTGAGACAAGGTCTCTGTAAGTTGTTTAAAAAAGTTACCCAGGCTGGGCTTAGACTTGTAGTCCTGACTCAGCTTCCCATCATGCTGAGATTGTAGTTATGTGTCACTGTACCCAGCTGTGACATAACTTAATACTGTTAATGTCAGTAGTATTGGTTGGCCAGACAGACTATTATATCTTCTGTAACGTTATCTTTTTCAATTGACAGATGAAATTGTATGTACTTACAGGGTACATTGATATCATACGATACATGTATACAATGTAGAATGATTAACTGAAGCTACTTAACATGAGCATCACTTCACATATTTATCATTTTTTTGTGGTAAAATACTTGAAATTCACTCATTTTTAATATGTAACACAATATTACTAACCTGGTCATCTTGATGTGTAGCAAATTTCAAAACTTACTCTTGCTATCTGAAACATGGTACCCTTTGACCAATAAGTCCCCATTTCCTCCCTTCGCCTTTCACCCCTTTCCTCCGTGACCATCATTCTGCTGTCCACTTCTGTGACTTTAACCTTTAGATTCCATACACAAGTTGGATCATGTCGTCTTTGGTTTTTTGAGATAACTGTGGATCCCAGGCTGGCCTTGAGCTCATGGCGATTCGCCTGCTTGAGTCTCCAGAGTGCTCAGATTACAGGCGTGTGCCACCTCGCCTGCCTTGGATTTTGTTTTCTGCCTGGCTTATTTCACCTAACTTAATGTCCTCCGGGTTCATCATGTTGTAAATGACAGGCTTTCCTTCCTTTTTTGAGGCCGAGTAGCATTCTTGTGTGTATGCATACATGCAAGTCACATTGCATTTTCTTTATCAGTTGATGGACACTTAAGTTCCTTCCGTATCTTGGGTATCGTGAATAATGGTGTAGACTCTTGGAGTGCAGATCTTGCTTCAACATAATGATTTAATTACTTTTGTGGTATATGCCTGGAAATGGAATTATTTGAGTAGTTCTGCTTTTAAGTTTTATTTATTTTATTTTATTTTATTTTATTTTATTTTATTTTATTTTGTTTTGTTTTCCTTTGATACTAGATATTGAGCCCAGGCATGATGTGCCACTGACCTATAGTCATAACCATTCTTACATTTTATTATGAGGCAAGATCTTACTGAGTGGCCCAGGCTGACTTCAAAGTCATAATCCTCCTGCCTCAGCCTCCCAAGTAGTTGGAATTACAGGCATGTGGCATCATGCTGTTAGTTTTTTTTGAAAAACTTTATTATAACAGTGTATGAGTATTTCCATCCTTAGTAATGCTTCTTCCATCTTTTGATAAAAGTGTTTCTTTTTTTTGTTTTTGTTTTGTAGTGCTGAGATTGAGCCAGGGCCTTGCAGTTGCAAGTGCTGTACTGAGCTCTATCTAGCCTCTACCCCAGTAAAAGCCGTTCTTAATAGGTGTGAGGTAGTATCTCTTGCTGTATGTGTCTTTTCATTCCAGGACCATGTGTTTTTATCATAATTGCTTTATAGTATATTTTGAAATGAGGGAGTCTGATGCCTCCAGCTTTTTTTTTTTCCAAGATCATTTAGGCTCTTTTGTTTTGGGTCTTTTGTGGTTTCATGTATTTTTCTATTCCTAGGAAGAATGACATTGAAATTTCGATAAGGATTATACTGAATCAGTCAATCACTTTGGGTAATGTGGACATTTTAACAATGTCCCGTGCTTTGAATGAACATAGAATATCATGGTACTTACTTGTGTGTTCAGTTTCCTACTTCAGTGTTTTATAGTTTTTAGTTTGCAGTATACCTATTTCTGTTGCTATTGCAAATGGGATTATTTACTTAATTTCCTTTTTCATAGTTTGTTAATAGTCTTAGGAAAGGCTACTAATAATTTGTATGTTGATTTGTATCTTGCAACTACTGAATTTATCAGTTCTAACAGTGTTTTGGTGGCATCTTCAGAGTTTTCTTTGTATAAGATGTGGTCAGCAAACAGTTTAGTTTCACTTCATTTCTTGTTAGGTTGTCTCTTTCTTTCTCTTGCTTGTTATAGTTCATACTTCCAGTATGTTGGTGAAAGACTGTTTGGAGAATGAGCACCCTTTGCCTTTATTTGAGAAGGAAAGACTAACTTTTCACTGTTGAGTATGGTGTTAGGTCTGGTTTATCCTGTGTAATCTTTATTGTGAGGTATGGTCCATTTATTTCTATGTGTTGAGAGTTTGGTCATGAGAGGATATTATATTTTATCAGATACTTTTTTCTGCATCTGTTGAGATGATGTGTGGTTTTTATCCTTTGTGGTGTATCATGCTTCTTGATTTGCATGTATTATCTTGTCGTCTTGGCTATGTTACCTATGCTTAAAGGTGTCATTTCCAGTAGATGGTTGGTAAGTACAAATTTGAACTCAAAAGATTTGTTGGCATATTTTTCAGGTACTCAATGCTGTAAGAATATAAAAATAACCACCTATAGTTAGTAAGGTATTAAATAAATAACCTAAGTATTATGTAATGTTCTTGTGGATTGTAGTTGATTGGAGATACCTTCTTTTCATCTTTCCCCATCTCTAAACATATTTTATAACTTAGTTGAATACTAGGAAATAAGGTTTCTAGCATAAAATAAAGCAGATTTTCAGTACCTTACTATGATTACCAGAACAGAAGCTTCTTTTCTAGATCATTGGAAATGCATATTGCTTATTGATTGACTAGTAATGTGTCCTGAGCGAATTAACTTGGTAAAAATTCTGTGTAATGACCTTTTAACACAAGAGTCGTTTATAGTCTAATTCAGTAATGGTAAACATTTTAGAGCTTTTTCAGTGATACTGCCTACGGTCACATGCTTGCTGTAGGTTCACCACTACTGATGTAGTCAAAGAGATACATTTTTCAGAGAAGGTTAATTTTTAACATTTTCAATGTGACTGCTTTTTAAGATAGAAGTTGGGCTTATCATTCTTGAGCTAGATAAGTGAGCCTTGCATTGTTAAAATATGAAAAGTCTATTTGGTGATATAGTTTTTTGTTTTTAGGTACGTTCTTCAGATGTGTCATGGTCTGATACTCGAAGGACACTTCGTAAAGATCACCGCTGGGAATCTGGATCCTTATTGGAAAGAGAGGAGAAAGAAAAGCTTTTTAATGAACACATTGAAGCACTTACCAAAAAGAAAAGGGAGCACTTTCGGCAACTTTTGGACGAAACTTCTGCAGTGAGCATCTCTTATTTTTCCTATTTTTCATCTGAATTGATAGGATATTTAGTGTCATGGTATTTAGATCTATACCGAAATTTATAGATTTTATGGCACTCTCTGATTTTTCTTTTCTTTTCAGTATGTTGTGGTTGGGCCAGGGATGTAGCTCAGTGGCACACTGCCTGCCTGGCAAGCGCGAGGTCCTGAGTTCAATTCCTGGTACCAAAAAAAAGAAAAAAAAGTCGTGTCATTCTTACTATTTAGAAATTACTTTTGCAGTTTTAAAATTCATAACTGCTTCCTTTGGTAATTCGAAATGTCCCTAGCTGTGTGTGATCAATGATTTCCTTCTGATAATAGATTTAGTAAATACCTTCCTTTGCTCCATTTTCAGTTCAGTACTATGGCCCCTTGTTTGGCAGTTTTTATACTTTGTTATCCAGGTTTTATTCCTGTTTCTCTGCTCTGTTTTTGGTGATGGTTTCTTCAGAAGTTATGATGTTTGCCCATGTAAATACAGGGTTTGCAGGTGATTGTCATAGGCCACCTTGAAAGTATGGCCATGAAAATAACTGTTGTGGCAAGCCAACAAAAAGAAATTGCATTAAAGCTGCTTCCCTGTCCCTAACTAGTCCAGTTACGCTTGGGCATTACAAGAGATTGCAGGTCAGTGTGTAATATTATGTACCATATGTGCTGCAGTTTGACCCTCTGTGTAAGAGTGAATTGTATTTATGTTATTCACTTGTTTTTTTTTCCCAAAGATTACCTTAACATCTACATGGAAAGAAGTAAAAAAAATCATTAAGGAAGATCCTCGATGCATTAAGTTCTCCTCTAGTGACAGGGTAAGAGAATTTTGTGTCTGAAATTTACAGTTAGTTTGTAAGTATTGGTTGGTTAATTAGCATTAGTATCTTGACTAAGATGAAGTTGATTTTTTTTTTTTTCATTTTGAGAATAAAACTGAACAAAATAAAACAATAAAGCAAATCAGAACAAAACAGGGAAAGTGATACAGGACCTCAAAACAGGATAATAGGAAATCAGCAATGACTGCCATAATGCCTCTTGTTATCTTCAAAATTGCTGCCTGTACCATCAGACATAATAAAATCAAACAAAACAGAACAGAATAAAACCAATCAGAACAGAACATTGAATGGAACAAAACAAAACAGGGAGAACAACATTGGATTTCAAAAACTAGACAGAAGGAAAACCCCCATATTTGCTGTATTGCATATTGTTATCCTCTCAGGTGCAAAGTCAAGAAGACAATACAAGCATTAAGTTTGTTTTTCTACCTCAGTTGCTAACAATGGGGGGGTGGGGCGTGGGGGTGGGGTGGGCAGTGTGTTCTTGTCTCCCAGCCCGCGCACTGGTTGTCTCATAGGAAGGGTGAACTGACCTCTTGTTTCTCCTCCCGGTACCTGCATGGTTTTAAGTGGATTACTTTCTGGGTGTATGAGAAATGAAGCTGAATTTTAAGTTCATATTTTTTGCACAGTATGTTAACAAGAAGCCATAATCTAAAGTTTAAAATTTTTAACTTCTGCATTTAAGCTTGTGTTTTGGGATTTCTAGAGGTTGAGTGAATCTGTGTTTTTTATTTTATAGTGAGGTCCCATTAAGTAGACATATTGAAACTGGCAATTGATACCAAGCTGTCAAAGCACCTGACCTTTAAGCCACACTAGTGAGTCACAACATGAACCTAACCTGTTCAGAGCCTGTAGTTAGAGGACCCTCAGATGCAGAAGGTTTAGCCCTATTCTCATGTATTCTGACTCCTTCGTAGGAAATAAATTCACCTAGGATCTCAAATAGTGTATAATGTCAAGAGTAAGTGTTGTTAACTGCAGTCCATTTTATCCCTTGGCTTTTTATGTGATTTTTCTTCCCATTCCCCTTGTCTGATTGGTATATCTAGGTCTGGTATCCAGAAACCCATAGATACAATATTCTTTCCCTTCAAACTATAGTAAGCTGTATTTTCCATGTGTGGACTGACCACAGAATATGCGTGGTTGGGAAATGATGGTGGATTGATAGCTTGAAGATCTCTTAGTTTTTAGCTTTTCTGATGATTTAAAATGGATAGTAACATCTATGTTTTTTTTGTAAGACCTGAGAGTATACCTCTTTGTTGTTTCCATACTAGAATGCTACATGCTTCCTGTAAGTTTTGAGTGTTATCTTATAGTTGTGTGTATTCATAAATTATATGCTGGTTTTTTTTTCCTTTTTCCTTTTTCCCCCCCAAATCCATTTTATTTCAAGGAGAAAAAGAAAAAAAGAAAAAAACTAAAAATTTCACAACATGTCAATCAGGTGGCAACAGTGGTACATACATTGCTCATTGTCATCCCCAAATCATTCACCCAGAGCTGTGTTTTTATACTCGAAGACTTAAATATTTCTACAGAAATGAACACTTAATCCTTAATTCTCTTTATTTTTTTAGAGTGTCTAATGCCTACCTTTTGAGGTTAATGAAGATTGAAGGAGATGACCACTGCAAAATGCTAAGCAATACAGTGCATAGGAAACCCTTGAGTTTTAGCTACATGATTCCTCATTCACAGTTTTTTTCTTTTGCCCTAAAAAATGTTTTGTAAGGCACGCACTTTAATACATTTTATAAGAACAAGATATACCTTATTATCTTTTTACTTTTAAATTTTATTACATGACAAATTGTTGGTTAAATGAATAATTAATGTTTATTTTGGAATTAATAGGTTCTTTCCTGCTAATGTTTGCGATTCTTTTTTTGTTTTTGCAGAAAAAACAAAGAGAGTTTGAAGAATATATCAGAGACAAATACATCACAGCCAAAGCTGACTTCAGGACGCTTTTGAAAGAGACCAAATTTATAACCTACAGGTGTGTGCAGTGGAACTATTTCATACCAACAGTTATTGTCTTTACTAGACTTTACTCTTAACAGCCAGAGCATACTTTTCATTCACACACATGTTGACATTATTAATTTTTAGGACCAAGAAGATGCCAACTTTTATCTAAGACCAGACACAGCCCATATGTACTGTACTTTTTTTCTTTTCCTTTTTTTTCAAGAAAGGGCCCAGATGTCAATTCTTATTTTGTGTTACCCACCCATCCAGTTTTTAAAACATACTTTTGTTTTTGCTTCACTGCTTTTTTTGGAGTACTCTCAATTATAGAAGTGTATTCCACAAAGAGGCTTTAGAAAAATCCTTCACTATGAATTATCTTTGCTTCCTCTGAGGACTCTTCAGTGTGGTTAGACCATTCAGATACCTGAAATTATCTACTTAAGCTCAGCAAAAACTTTTTTTTTTCAGAGAAAAGCAGTTTGATGAATACATTTAAATAATTTTTAAATTACAAAATCAGAACCTCTAAAGTAAAATTTCTGTGTAACATACCCACTAGTTCCTCACCCCCAGTTACTTATCATCAGGAAAACAGTTTTGAATTGCTTACCAGTCAATATGCAGGGAAACATTTTTGTTGAATGCTCAGAATCTTTCTTTAAAAGAAAAATTTGAAACATCGTAAGGGTATGTGCACGGGAGGATAGATAGTGCTGAGGGTGTGGTTTTTTGGTATTTTGTCATTTGGATTTTTTGGTCAGGATCCTTAATGTTTTGCATCAGCTTGGGCTTTTAAATTAGATGTGAAGTAAGACTTCTTTCTACATTTTTATAGTTAATTTAGTGAAAGATGTGAAAGTGAAAGCTTGTGAGAGATGCTGGGATTGGCAGCCCTGCAGACTGAAGTCCTCTGTTCATCCACAGAACAGGTACAGCACGGGCAAGATTTACCCACCCACCCTCAGCCCTGATCTGGAGGGACCACCAGTAGGGGTGGGAGGGTAATTCAGCTTCTGAGGCCCTTTCACTCCTTGGAGTCTTTGCTGAGGTGACTTACAAAGGTGACTACTGCAGTGAAATTTTTCTTAAAAAAAAAAAAGTGGCAACACAATTAGGAACTAGATGGACATTTCCAGCTCATTTTTGAAAGACCAGTGAACAGCAGTCAGTAATTCTTGGACTTCTTTTCTTATTTCAGATCCAAAAAGCTAATCCAAGAATCTGATCAGCACCTGAAAGATGTAGAAAAAATTTTGCAGAATGACAAACGGTATCTAGTACTGGACTGTGTGCCGGAGGAGAGGCGCAAACTGATTGTGGCGTATGTTGACGACCTGGATCGCCGGGGTCCACCCCCACCTCCCACAGCATCAGAACCCACTAGACGATCAACAAAATAATTCTAAATACTGTTCCACAGGAGTATCTATTAATTCAAAATGCTTGCATGAGCCAGTTTTCAGGTTTTTACATATTATGTGCATTAGTCAACCTATTGCAGAACCACCTGATGAACAGAAGGAGAAGCAGTTTCTGAACAGAACACTTTGGAAATATTTATGCTATTCTTTGTGTGGCATGACAGACATACATACTCAAATATAGGCCGTCTCTAGTAAATCTAAAACATTGAAGCTAAAAATCATCCTTTTATGAGGTGTGGAAATCAGTGACTTGGTGACGTTCTTTCTAGCAGTGTTATACATGCAAGACATAGAGCATTTGTGGTTTGAACTTGAAAGATGCAAATACAGACTCCAAGAAAACCTAAGTTGGGGATTGTTTTGTTTTGATTTTGTTTCTTAAAGCGGGTAAAAGAGAAAACACTGAAAATTGAATTCTTCCAGGGGCTAAGATTATTATAATAGACACACTTTTACTTTTGTCTTTAAGGAACAGTTTAGTTCTGTTTGTTCACTTACATGCTTTGATTATCCCTTCTGACTGATAGGCCAAGTCTTGTTGTTAGCCTAAGAGAAGATTTATTTAGCAATTTCTTCTCAGGTATGGAACCATGTTCAGGACTAACATGTTGGCCAGAATAGAACTGCTGGTTAAACATTTTATTCTCAATTAAATGGCCTTTACCAATATTCTGGATTAGACAACAAAATTCCCTTTCTGGGTGTTCTCTGTAAACTATACTCCTGTTTGAATGTTAAACTTTTGTTTCTAAAGTTTAATTTTAAGATGTTTGAATGTTCAGTTTATGTATTTGAACTACAATAAACCAACCATTTTTATATATGTGGATTGTATATGGTTACTGTTACATGATATATAAAAACTTGTTTTTAAAAGAAGCAGCAAATTTGGCACAAAGTTAACTGTAAATCTTAAGTATTAGTTTTTTAAAGGCTTGACTATACTAGAGTATTTCCAGTATCAGAAGAAATTTGTAGAGAACCAAATTTTGGTGTTCAAGTCTCTTAGTAATACCTATTGCTTGAAAGCAAGAAGACACAGATTTATTTTTGTTTAGTGATCTTATTTTTATTTCTTATATTAACATATCGATGGTGTGTTCTTTTTTGATACCCTTTCAGCATATTATGGGCAACATACTAGGGAATTTACCTTTGATTTCCAATTGCTTTTTCTGTTTTTTTGTTGGGGTGGTGGTGGATACTGGGGATTGAACCCAGGGTTTTTACACTGGGTTATACTCCTTTTTATTTTGAGCTCACTAAGTTGTCCAGGTTGGGCTCACAATCTGTTTCATCTCTCACAGTGCCACATAAATTGAATGTGTAAGCAAGATATGTATGTTAATAACATTATTTTCCCTATTATCTCATACCTACTATGATTGCATTGAAACCTAGAAAAGAGGACGTACCAGCTGGTTTGTATATGTATTTTTTGTGTTATAGTCATAGACACAAATTAACATCCATATTACTTATTAGTTAGCTTAAACATACTAAGTGCCATACACATTATGTGAACTCTCTGTGGAGACCTGGCATTGACCAATCAGACTAAGGTCTTAACCTGTGAAATCGTTAAATGGATTTTATTTTTTTTTCCCTGTTTTTTCTTATTTTGAAATTTATTTTTGTAACTGCAGAGTGATTTTTAAGTTTTATAAGGAATGAAATTGAAGTGCTTGTCAAAAGGGACATAAGTATTAAAGAAGTATGAGTGCCCTGCAAAGGTGAAATTTCTAGAATGCCTTTGTCACCATTCTGAATTTCCCATGGCATTGTCTTCCCACTCAGCACATTCTGTTTCTCACAGTAGTGCTTGGAGTGCTATTCCTAAATCCTACTTTTGTCTTAAAAGTATTTGAGTTTGATCATCTAAGGTGCAAATTAAGCTTTCTGTGAGGAATTTTTTGTGAGGAATCAAGTCGGGACACTGCATCGGGTTCTTAATGAAAAACTCAGAATTACTGTGTTCCACTCTGCGTCTTGACTTCGGACTGACAGCCGTAGCCTCTTTGCAACTTAGTGTAGCCTGAAATATGTGCCTTTGTTAAGGTCCTCCTTGCATTAAACCTCATTGTCTGAGTGATTTTGAAATGATAATTCAAGACACAGCTTTAAGCCCTCAAAAACTATCTGAAGTAAAACATAATTGTTTTTATTTTTTTACAAGTTAAAATGTCGAACAGTGGAAGCTTGTACCTTATATTTATACAGTGAACATGAAAAACTTCAATTCAAATGATGCATCACAATTGGAGTAATCCCTTGTATAACTATGGTATCACAAAGCAATATTTTGGATTTTTGAGTTAAGTTACACTTTATTTGAACATGCAGGTTTCAAATACGATTTGTAATGAATTGAGTAAAAAACAGCTGTACCTTCTGTATTAAAAAACAAACTGATTCCTTGTAAGAAGCATGGATAAATCCATAGTCGGAACATTAAAATAATAGTTCTTTGAGCAGAATATTTTTGCATTTTCTTTTTTGCATTTGCTGGATTGAACGCAGGGGATGCTGCACTACATCTGCAGTCCTTTTATTTTGCTAAGTTGTCCAGGCTGGCCTCAGACTTAGGATCCTCCTGTCTTCCCCTCTCAGTGGCTGTACTTGCAGCCATGATCCACCCTGCCTGGCTGCATTATAAATCCTTTGTATTTTCAAATTCTCTATTGCTTCCTTTAGTGGGTTTATTCCCCCCTATGCAAGGACTCTTTTAATGATGGATAAATGTCCTTTTTTAAAGGGATATGGAGGAGGAGTTAAATATAATTATTACCCTTTATTAGCTGTATTTTACCTTACTATAAAGTGAACAGGTATTGCCTATTACTCAAAATTTACCATATGTTTAGGAATATGACTTTGATTTCTAATGCATTTCACTCTGCATCAGCATATGGTTTTTGTTTTCTATTAACCAGTTTCTGTCTTAATGTTTGTTGTGTTACATTCTTCCCCATGCTTTCCCATGATTGTTCCCCTGGGTTATTTTCATAACTTTGAAGCCTTGCAGTATTTTATAAGTTGAAGAGAGTTCAAGTTCATTGCTATGGGTAAACAATACCTTTTAACACAAAAGATGAGTGAAAAGCACGCCCATGTCGTTAACTATACTTTATAGTTTACCTTCAGAGAAAGGAGATACTGGGAGGGAAAAATTTCTGCTTGTTGAAGAGTAACTGTTTCCTGTGTTTTGGAAAAGGAAATCCAGTTTTTAAATTATTTTTTCTATACCAGTATGGAGTGTCATTTTAGGCTGCTAAAATTCTCAGACCTTGAAACTGAAGACTCATTTAGATGGCTTTAAAAGATGATTAAAACAGCCTTTATGGTATAAGGCAAAGTCTAAATTCAATTACACTTGGCCAAAAGTAGCCATAGTTTGAAATTAGTTGAAAAATTCTAGCAAGCTGGTGTTTTTTATTCTGTAAGCTTTGGTCAGGGAAATTACAGGGCTTTTCATTAAGAAAATTAACACTTACTAAGCAAGTGAAGATGACTTATTAAAATTTATTCAGTGTGTTAAAGTTCTCATGTGGTGTGCATTTTGGGCTTGCTTATGTGAAAACTCAAAAGGTAAGAACAGCAAGCTTAGGATGAACCTGAAGGTAGATGGGCTTACTTTTGGACAGAAGTAAGTTCTCAGCTAGCACAGTACAGTACAGGACTGGCCCTAAAGGAACCCAGTGAAAATCACTGTGAACTAGTGACAAAACAGCTGGGCTCTCTACTTTGACAGAAGCATCTTTACACATTTAAGGCTGATTTTTATTTTGGAAAGCCAAGTTATAATTCTGAAGCGTAATATTACATAGTATTCCACTTACCAGACTATACATTTTGAAAATGCAGAATGTGAAGCATTTTATAATTCCTAATGTTAATTTTTATATGGCAAACCCAACAGTATTACTAAGCAGTATAAGTCAATACAGTTACCACTGTTTTTCTTTGAAATTTAAATCTATTTACCACAACTCTCTGTCTCTTGATCTTCATGTTCCCAGGGGACAGGGTCATTGTCTTGTACAGAAGGAACGGTGTCCCTCTCCTGCCAAAACTGCTCTACATCAGGGAGGATGGGAATCTCTGCCTTCTCGGTCTTTTCTTTGCTGGAGTTGGGAGAGCCAGGTTTCTCTTTCTCTGGAATGGACGTTGGGGACTCTAGGGATGGAACTTTGTCAGGAAGGACCTCAGTGTTAGCAGCTGGTGTTTCCTGAGACTCCAAAGCAGCTGGGTTTTTGGTTATCATCCATTTCCACAAGGCTTTCAAGCCTTCCTTGAACTCTTCGGACATCACTAGAAAAATGAGAGGATTTGCTGAAGAGTTGGAAAACATTAGGACTTGAGACAGGGCTATGAAACCCTGGGGTGGGGTTGGGCCTCCATCCTTCAGGTGCCATATCCACAGCCACGATACCCACTCGGGGAGCCACAGAAGAGCAGAGGTGATGGCAATGCTCAGCAGCATTACTGTGAGTTGCTTGGAACGCATCTGATTTCTAAGATTTTGAGTTTTTGTTCCTCGTTTTTTACATTGGCTGTAAGCTCTCCAGAAGTAAAAGCTGGCCAGAAGTAATGGAAGGCAGAATACCACAAGAGGGTAGAGCTTACCAAACATTGACATAAACTCTTTGGCCCCAGCTGGCACATCCATGAGGCACATTTGCACACCTGCATGATGCCTGGTGGTGCTAAAAATCCATTCCGGCAGGGGCAGCAGGCTGGCCACAGCCCAGATGGCCACCAGCACTGACCAGATGGTGCAGTTGTGCATACTTACTTGTTTGGCTGGGTTGCTTGCATACATGAAGCATACTTTGGCCACTGCAGCGGTTGTCAGGCTCTTTGCTGCCAAGCACGTGTGGGTGAACCAGTCAGAGGACTTGCAGACAAACCAGCCTAGATCCCAGACACCTCTGGAGTATGCTATGGCTCGTACAGGTGCAGAAAACAGCAGGAGGGAGAGATCGGCCAGGCTGAGATTGAGAATCAGAGAGTGGATCATGGATGGCTTTCCTTTCCAAGCACTGTGAAGGAGGATGCCAATCACACACAAATTCCCCACGAAGCCCACCAGGCAGATAGCCACCAGCAGAGCCGGGATGATGGTCCTCCAGTCCTTGGAGTCAGAGGGCAGATACCCTCCAGCAAAATGGAGGTGAGCAAAGGAAGCATTCATGGTCCTGGAGTGGGAGCCGGCCAAGGCAGCTGCCGGTGTCACCTTTATCCAGTGCCTCACAGAAGCTAGCTTCTTATTTAGAGTTTTCTTTCTGCCTTGGCTCCTTCTTTTCATAGGGGGAAAAAAACTGTTGTCAGTGTCAAATGACACTTCTGGATCCTCCTCCTTGCTTGTTTGTTTGCGGAGAGCAGAATGGAAGGTTGACTGCTAAGCTCTTCTCTGCTGCATGCATATACCTGTGAGTGCACTGAGCCGGCAGCCAGAACATGGGGTTGCTGCTCATTAGCAAGTCTAATTCTAAATACCAGCCCTGGAGAGCAGTAAAAGCACACTCATAAATGATAAATGAAGAGTACATGCGTGTAAGTGGGACATGTTCCTGGAGGGTGGCAGAGGGGCATCATTACAGCCGGTCAAGGCAATTATTTTTCAAACAGTTGTTTCTAAAGTCTTCACTGCGGTCTATAATTGAACAAATTTATACCACGTCTGAACCAAGTGCTTTATACTTAAGCATGCATCAAAATCACCTGGATAGTTTCATCTGGTAAATTTGGACTCTGGTCCCCAAATTTGCATTTCTAACAAGTTCCCAAGGGGTGCTGATGCTGGTGGTGAGCCCACACTTTGAGAACCACTGTTTTAAGCCCAGAATCAAGTGCCCTCCCCCGACCTTGGCAGAGATAAGATGCTTTTACCTAACCCTCTCTGCCACCTCAGTCCTTTCAACAACTGACTGATAGCAAGCCTAGCTGGATAATGAAAAACAGTTGGAAGAAGCCCTATAAATCTAAGTGTGGATGACTCTTAAGTTTAGTCTACCGTGAATTTTTTAGAGGTAATTTTGGAGCTCTGGATTAGAACTGGTTTACGTACTAATGAGACTTTTCAACAAGTGATGGTGATGAAGGCAACCAAGTAATGAATTAAGCTGCTTTTCAGAGACAATTCCTAAAGGATTCACCAAGACAGAAATAAAAGGAAAATCACCAATTTCTGTGTTGAAGGCATTTAAGAGCGTTTAAGGAGATGACACCGTTAAGTTTAGAAGTGACAAAAACCCTCAGAATTCTAGAACCCAGCAAAGTTGAAAAATGTTACAAGACAATGGATACTTTGGAGGGGATGAGAGGAGCTAGAGAAATGGATTCGTGGAGTTGAAATGAAGATACATCCTACTGGAGTGTGGCTGAATCGGAAATGATTTGTGTGGAGATCCAGTAAGTGGGGCTGGAAGTCAGACCTCTGGATTCTGGTACTAATTCTGCTTTCACCAGTTTTTCTGGGGAAGGGAAGGGGTGAGATTTTAAAATGCCTCACAGCCTGAGAACTCGATGAGGCAGTTGCTGTTGAGAGGCATAAAGGAACTTTGGGGGGAGAGAGAAATGTTTTAAAATGGAATTGTAGGGTATCTGTACAATTCTGTACCTTTACTAAAACCTTAAATTGTACACTCATTAAATTTTGTGGTACATAAATAATACCTCAATATATGTTTTTTAAAGAAAAAGTTATTTGGGATAGAAATAAGGTTAAAAAGCAGATTTTCCTGCTGTTAGAATATTGAGGGTGCATTCTGTTCTGAAACTGGGGAAAATTTTTTTTTAAAAGGTTTATGGAGAAGGCGATTGTGTCTTAGAAGGACCAAAGCAAAGGCCAGGGCTAGGTGGGAAGAGATCTGGGAGGAGCAGAGAAAAGAGACCCAGAATGCAGGGAGTTTGCAGCCTTGGGGCCCTGGCTTTACTGGCTTTGTCATTTCCACACACGTGCCACAGCCTTAGCAACGGGCAGCTGCCACCTCCAAACGCCACAACTGGCTCCTGCATTGCTTTTCTTGACAGGGACACCACCTGCAGTGATGCTGCCAAAAGGAAAACTTTGGAAACTGAGAAGCAGTAATGAAACACAATTTGAGCTGTAAACATTTAAAAATCTTTTATAGTCAAAGTGGAATTTATATTTAAGTTGCAAGGACCTCAGCCAGCTTAAATATTGAAAGAATGCAAACAAAGCAAATTAGTGGCCTCTCTTCTAACTGGGTTCTGGGTAAGCCTGGCTAAGTGTGACCTCTTACAGTGGGTAAAGTTTGCCTTATACCTCAGTTCCAGAGCATGGCTGATAATCGTGTCGTGGCATTCATTTAGTAAGTGTGTCCCAGGCGCCAGTGTCTGGGCCATGTGTTTCAGACCCTTCAATCCTCATGACTACTGGAGTAGGATCTGAATA